>CM040246.1:121765408-121965408 GCA_022545495.1 Chrysanthemum lavandulifolium
GTCCCCATGGCTTCCTTGTGTAGGACCTAGGCAAGCCGCCAACATCATTCAAGAAGTGCATGAAGGATCCCGGGCTTCACGCAGACCCCGCTCCGTTGTTTCGAAAATCATGAGGATCGGATATTCGCCTTTGATGCATGTGGACGCCGTCGAAATCATTCGTAAGTGTGAAGCTCGCCAAGTTCACTCAAGGGTTCCAAGGCTACCAAAACAAGATATGACCTCTGTGGCGTCCGCATGGCCCTTCACCAATGGGGATAGACATCGAGGTCCTCTACCAATTGCTCTAGAGAGTAAAGTTCTTGGTCGTAGCCATCGACTACTTCACGAAATGGGTGGAAGCAAAGCCTTTGGCATCCATCACGAAGGCACATGGAAAATTTTGTGGGAACACATTATCTCATGGTTCGAGTACCCCACATCATTATTTCGGATAATGGGAAGCGGTTGTCAAAGGGTATTCCCAGGTGTTTTGCAGAGGCACGAATATTAAATAATCTTTCACTTCCGCTCACCATCCTCAAGGTAACGGACAAGTGGAAGTTACTAACAGGACATCATCAAGGCATAGAACGAAGGTGGGATCACAGGTCCACCACGTTGCGTGAGATGATCTACCTCAAGTACTTTGGGCTCACCAACGATACAAAGTCAAGTCATGGAGAGACGCCTTTAGCTTGACATATGGCACGGAAGTCATCATCCCTTCTCGGAGTAAGTGTCGAAAGAAGGGTCATGAACTTGAGCGGCAGACAACGAAGAAAGACTCAGAGCAACCTAGACCTACTCGAAGAACGAAGGGAAATAGCCTCAATCAAGGAGGCTATCCATAAGCAAAGATTGAAAGGTACTACAATGGGTTCGGCCTTCGACCTTCAAACCAGAGAATACGCCTCCGACTCAATAGCGCAAGTAAAGTCGAGTACCGGGGTAAACTAGGACCTATATGGGAAGGGCCCTACGTTATTAAGGAAGCATATGGCAACGGAGCCTACAACCCGAAACCTTGGACGGAGACGCTATTGATAGAACTTGAATGGCACTACCCTTCAGTAAGTTCTACGTATGAAACTTACAATGTCTAAGGACATTTTTATTTTGCTTTCAATCAATGTATTTGCATTCTTCTCACTGGGGAAAGAAGCATTAATGGTAGGCGTCTAGTATTCATTTCTTAAAATGATGTAATCCTCCCTACCCACTTAATGATATAACGATTTTCTCAAATCTCTTGTTTCGCTTAATACAACAAAGATTTGTCCACCAAGTCGCTTTATAAGTTTCAATGTCAAAGGGATGTACAAAGACTAACAACATGTCTTGCTCATATGCATAACATCCATCTCAACTTCACATTAACTTTCCTATATGGCTTAAGGTATTTTAAACCTTCACGCCTAAAGGATTAAGATGGAGTGGGTCACAACCCTCCGTCGCCAGTCAAATTATAATGATTGCTAATATTCTTGGTGAAGTAACTACACACAATGAGGCTATGCATCTACCATACGCCTTAGGTTGTAAAAAAAAAATTTACGCAAGTAAAAGAAAAAGAGAAGAATCACACATGGCAAAATACAAGCCCTAGTGGCTTTAATGTAGATTAATGACTAGTTTAACTAGTCTAAAACAGGCCGTAGCCTTAACGATCCAACCAAGCACAACATTTTCTTAGGCGAAGCCTACATCACACACACCAAATGTTAATTGTTTCATCAGCACAAAGCACGGAAAGGAACATGATAAATTGTTTTAAATCGGGTACATACCACCACAGGGATCAAATTACAACCAAATGGTTGCCTTCATCAAACCTTGAATGAGTGGGATCACCGAACTCGGGATGGAGCCTTTGGTGACGGAGTCTTCTTCAAGGAGATGAAGGTCGGACTTTCCTTGCTTCTAGCCGCAGGTCCTCCACAGGCCACTGGGTCCTTCGTCGCTTGCAAGGAAAGGGAACTCTAAACCGCCTAATTCATTACCCGCATCATCATACTCTTTTCATGAGTTGCCTGTAGTATGGAACTTTCTCCGCTTCACGGTTCCTTTGTCGCATTTATCTCCTCCAAAGTGGTACACTTACCATGATATATAGCAAGATTCACTGTGTTCCCAATTGCATTCCCCACATCATCACTATGGTAAAGTTCCATGGAAATGTAGGGATAACCTTGGTTACCAAGTCCCCCGTCCTTCTTCAAAGATCTCGTACGAAGGTTTAACCCATCTACCTTTTCCCGAGCTTGATCTCTTGGTCCACAGCCTTTGCTCTCTCTCTTCGAGGCCTCCACACTTGGATGAAAGAACAAATATATGCTCTTTATAGCCTACGACCTTTGAGCCTTCGATAGTTAGTCTCAACAGATTCACCGTCACGCCATTGACTGTGAGCTTTTCATTATCGCTCGAGATCTTGCACCAAGGGTTCTTGTCAAAATCCTCCAAGGCCTCTTCACATTTCTTCTCCGTGTCCGCATACTTGATCTCTAGCCTTCTCCCTGCAAGCATACCATCCATTTCTTCTCGAGCTTTGGTGACAAAGACGGAGCACCCCTTGCCCTAGTATTGAGTTGGTTGTCTAGCATGCATTGTCGGACATAACTCTTGTCATGAAGGTCGCAGAGCCTTCCATGGACATGTTGTCCATCACCCCTTCCAACCGCGGGATTACACGGTCCACGAGAAGATGACAAGCTAAGGAGAGGAAAGCTCCTTCAGATCGTGAAGTCCCGCAACATATATAAACTTGTTATAATATTATTATCGGTATCTAATTTTTTGTAACAGTGCAAGAAACATTACCATAGATATCATCGCCATTGGCCCTTCGATGGTCGGAAATACCACAACCTTACCCCGGGCACTCTTTTTCGGTAGTTCGAGAGGAGGAGTAGGTAGGATAAGTTTCCTCTTGAGCGGACTTCACGCCTTTGCATTGGTACCTTTCCCGCTTGGACTCTCTCACCAATGCCGAGGGTCCTACGATGGCCAACTATCCTTCTGAGACTCGGTTCATCGATTCAAAGAAAGATTCTCCATGTCGGTCTTCCACATCTATGGGTTCCTTTGACTGAGGAGCAGAGGATACAGTTCGATGGGTCGGGCTTCCACATCCATGTCATTTATTGACACCGACAGAGCCCACACCATAGCTCGCCTCTTGGGGATTCGTTGGAATGAAGCTAACCTCCTTTGCACCACCACCACCACAAAGAATCAATGACATTTCGCATCGAAGGAGTAAATAAGATAAATATCGAAAGATAAGTTTTATCTCTTATTTTAATCAAAAATACATACTTTCTCCATCACAAATAATCTCGGTACCAACCGAGATCCCTCCCATCTTTCAAAGAAGGCCACCATGAAAAGAATTGGCTCGTGAATGTTTGGCAATCACCGGATGACGAGCCAAACGCGATACAAAGGATTCCTTCTCACAAGATAGGTAAGTGGATTGTTGAACCTTTTTCATCATATTGAAATTTTGGGTTTAACAATGCAGGAAAGTCTGAGGGATAATGATGTTTTGATGTAAAAGAATTTGCCTTTCCAATTCTCGATGTTCAGTAAGCGGCCTATCTATGAATGGGCACATCCTTTCACCCTTTTAGCTGTGGTCAACCAATCTCCTCCTCGGGTATAAATTCGAGAAAACCCTTAGCACGCTTAATGATGGTTCAAACCCATAAGCTTTGCACATCACAATGTATGTCGAAGCTTGGCTAGGCCAATGGGTTAAACCTAGATATGTGTACCTCATAGTACTGGAGGAATTTTAAGATCAAAGGGTGCAAGGGTATCCTAAGGTTGGAGGTGGTGAATGCATGGGTGTATAAGCCTACATAGTTTTCAGGGGCATAAAAAATCCCTTGATTTATAACTCTTTTGGAATTGGGTAATCGGTGAGGAACGCTTTAAGCTCCTCCCTTTTCAAGGTGCAACCTTGTTGTTTGATTACAAATTTCTTATTTGTAGACACTGATCCTTCTAAAATCCACAATAAAGTATTTGAAAACAGATACGAAGGAGCACTTTACCTTGTTTGATCGAAAACTTGATCGGAAGAGGTTTTAGTAGGTGAAAACTTGGGCGTGAGATAAAATAATGTTAGGGTTTTACTGTTTTTTAACTTTATATACCTTCACATATGTTAAATCTCTACTTACACGTGTCCCGACTTATCCCCTTACCATCGGATTTCAAACCCTTTTAAATTTTGAAATGACGCTTTTACCGAGGAAAAGGGGTGGTTAGGATAAGTGTTTGCATTAATTACGGTCAATAAGTGCAAGACTTTTCATCTTCGCTTTTGTGACGGCGGGAGGTTTCGCTTCTAATTTTGAGTCGTAAGCAATATTTCTTGCTCGTACATATCACTTTCGACCGGGGCTTGATGACATACCCTCCGATCGTCGAAGGACCCCTTCTGGACTCGGTCGAACTTGTATTACGAAGACCCATGTCTTTCTTCATAAGTCATTGGTGGCGTAAAACCATTCATCATCGACATGGTTACCGGGCCACCCGCCTTTGAGCCCATGCCCTTCGGTGTCTTCTCTTGAAGGCGCCAAAAAGGAGAATCTTGACTTGGTCTTCTCCCACGCTCCCACTATTTCCTTAGCTTCCCCGCCAAGGCCGAGATAGTGGGATGAAGCCCAATCTGCTACCACAAATCGTGGGGCGCCCCATGATCTCCTAAACGTGTGCTAACACTCTCCAAGCTATTTTCTTCACCTATAAATAGGTTGGACGAGTCATTTCAATGGTATGTTCACTCAACATATTATTTCACATACTCCATATTATTTACAACACATATCACATATTTACTCTCGCCGGAAGTGGTTCGCGGCCCAACCCCTGCAAGAATCACTTAACGGTTGTCTACTATTTCTTATCGCAGATTGGCTACAAGTTTGGCAAAGATATCACCCTCATACCTTTCGATCACCATCGAAGCGCCTCATTCGCATTTAATTATCAGACAATCATAATGCAAATTTTTTTATTACCGTTTGTAAAACAAGAATAACAGCTATAATTATTATCCATATATTAAGACTGAACATTATTTTTAGATTAAAAATAAGTAGTAAGGTAAATATTTTTTGTGGAACTTAGGTAGTAAAACATTTTGTGGTAATTTTTTTTTTATTATTATTTTTTTTAAGCTTAAAGAGCTTTAAGTTCTGAAGTGGTCAAGTGGGCAGCGGACATTTTCTGGCATAGACTCAATATTTTTTAATGCGAAAAGAGGCGAGAATTCGTAAAAATGTACATGTGAAATACCCTTTAATTATAAAAGAAAATGTGGTGATTTGCGAGTAGGGAATCCACACCTTATTTGCTATTAGGGGAATATATTACAGTACTTTTAAAGAAACAATTTATTCCAGATAAAGCCGTGCAACAATATATTCTAAAGAAGTCGTGCAACAATTTATTCTAAAGAGTATAAGTTTAGAACACACACTACAAGTCGAGAGGTTTTTACTGATACGATGAGATCCAAAATGATGTGTCGAAATAAATTAGAGATCGGGACGCCACATTTTTGTCAACATTCGAGCAGTTTTTGTAAGCCTACAATATAATATGGTTATTAGCTTCTCTTTCAGAATAAGAGATACGACAACAATGAAGCAATCGACGAACTGTATAGTTCAATTCGCTACAATATAAACTTCGCAAACTGTTAGTATATATATATATATTTTTTCTTTCAGAACATGATGTTAATAACAATACAAATTCAATTGAAAACTAAATAATATTATTTATCATATCATATCGCATGTAAGTATGTAAACTGTGTAAAATAGCTCAGTATTATATTGTTTTATTTCGATAATGAAGATATCGCGATCTCCTCATTTTACACAATATTCTTTACTTTGCAAAGGGAACCATAATGGCAGAATCAATTCGAGGACAAAAACTGAAACCAAATGCATATATTGGTGCCATACATCAAGAAAAAAAAATTAAAATATATGTTTAATTTAGTCACGTAATATAGTGCAAGTAATTATGTATTTAAATAGGGAAAATTTAAAACGATTTTTCGCTTCAATGTCATCACTTTTTAAGAAAAAGTTTGGGATTTCAAAATAAACTTTGAGACTATGACTTTTATACTTTTCATATGTTTGACATGTGTCCTTCAAGTTTGTGTACCCAATCATTTTTTCCGACTTTTACAAATTATGATTTTCCAAATGATCGAATCTAAGCGACCGCTTTTAGAATCTAGCTAAATATGGTTTTGTCCTTTAGTTAAAAAAGTCAAAGATACAAAAATATTTTTATATACATTTAGTTCTTTCCCGAGGTTGAGCGACTTAAGCGTAAAAATATAAGTTTACTATTTTCTCAGACATTAACAAGATGAAAGTAATCGCTTCAAAAGTAGTTTTACAACTTTTTTAAAAATTTTACCTGCTTTCAAATTTTAACCCAAATACAAACACACACAACCAACACTACTACTAAAAAACACAATTGAAAATTGTGAAATCCTAAATCAATCCCTAATTATTCAAGAATTAAACTCGAAATGGTGACATTCCCAAATATTTTGATGCTAAGGTAACTGCTCGCTCCAAGGTACACTTGTTTTCGGAAATTAAGTCAAAATTGTCAAGGAATCCAGATCGAATGAGGTCGTTTCGAGCAACTGCTTTTGGGCCATGGTTAGATATTCCCGACCTAGGGAAAGGCAATCATATTGTTAATTTCGCTTTACAACACTGTAATTATCGACAAACTTCTTGATTCTTGTCCCCCATTTTATACAAAATTGGGAACAATGTATTGAAATTCGGTCGGGAACAGCTTCTATTGATGATCGGATTTCGCTTTGGTCGCTTGCCTCCCATGTACAAATTGATCAAGTCCTTTGCTTTATGTGTCTTTCCGAAAACAATTAATAAGAAAGGTAACGTAAAAGGCAATGAGCTTTTAAATTTGTTTGGGAATGACACGGAATTTTCAAAGTTATCACCGAGGATGCTGTAGTGGTATGTCTTTTGCTAGTCGCCGAGATCGTGTTCATAGGTCGTGGACCTTGGTACATTGTTGACAATCATTTGTTGCAATTAGTTGAGGATTTTGGGGCATGGAATGCATATCCTGGGGAGAGTTCTTGTGGACCCGCTTTTACAAAAATTTAGCCAATTTGGTACCCGGCATTACAATGCTCATCGCAAAGAGAAATTGCAAGAAAACCTTTCCACAATTGCAACATATAATATTTCGGATTTTTCTTGCTTTTAAGGTTAGATGTGTATACATTTATGAACATATCGCTTTTGTTTACTAGCGCTCATACAATGCATTTATAATTTTCGCTTATTTTAGATATGGATTCTCGAGAGTTATCCCACTAGCGCTCATGGTGGAACAAAGACCACAAAGATACCACGTTGTTTTTGTTGGTCAAAGGGTAAAACATTTGCCAAACGCCATTATGCCCAACTTTTTGGTCCTGTAAGCATTTCCATTTGTTTGTATTTGTCAAATAAGTTAGACTTCGTTATATTTGTTTTAACTTTATAGTTGTTTGTTTACTAGGGTTCTAATCCGCCTTGGATCTTCTTCCAACAAATGCGGAAATGTTACAACCATGGTTTGCACCAAGTAATGCATATTTGAGCCGCTTGGCTAGTCTACCGCCGATGATCCCACTAATGAGGTAAGTTGGCCTCGCTTTGTGCAAACCATGGTTGTATTCACGCTGACAATCGACCATTGCACATTCTGCTTCGATCTTGCTTTGTAGGTGCACAAGGGGTGGTGATAATCGATACAGATGTGGCGTTAGGTGATAAAGAAGTGGCTATAGTCAATAATGATGTGGCAAGAATCGATAAAGGTCAAAGTTCCAATCACCGACGATATTAACAATAGACTTGTCACAGTAGAGAAGCTCTAAAGATACAACCCCGAGCCAATAAAGATACAACCCCACCAAGCTAGACATTAATGTGGGAGTCCTTGATGAAATTGAAAATAGACTTGCCGTTGTTGAGGAAGTTCTAAAGATACAACGTCCAAAGGTGAACATGGTAATGTATATTACAACTTATATTACAACTTCTTTAAAAACTTGTTGAGTTGACCGATAATGTATACTTGGGGTTGTTTTGTTAATTTGATCTATCCATCGCTAGCGTGACATCAAACCCCGCTAGTGGTTTTCAATCCATCGCTAGCGTGTTCCCGTTAATGTATCGCTGGGGTGTTTTGTGAATTTGATGTATCCACCGCTAGCGTTTATCAAACCCCGCTAGTGGTTTTCAATCCACCGCTAGCGTGTTCTCGTTAATCTATCACTGAGGGGTCGTTTTTGTAAATTTGATGTATCCACCGCTAGTGTCTATCAAACCACCGCTAGTGTCTATCAAACCATCGTGAATCCACCGCTAGCGTGTTTCTTTAGTAGTATAATTGATTGTATATTTTAAATATCGACTTCAACTCATACGCACGGCAAATCGGATGAGGCTTGTTCGACAAAGTCCCGCTGATAATGAAAACCGAATGGTAGTTCTAGTTTCTTTGATCTTCGCTCGTGATGTTCATTCGCCGATTATAATAAGGTTATGTTCCTTTTAGTAGTACTTTTTTTTCGCTTTTGGTTACATACCTAAGTCGCTTTGGTTAACTACGTAATGGCGACAAATCGAGTTGTGTAAATGCCGAAACGAACAAGTCGGTCTTACTTATATAGACCCCGCCGCTTCCATCAACTATGTCGCACTCGTGGAATATTGTCTTCACGACGGACCATTGCCGTTAGATGATCACATTCCGCATCATGATCATAGTCATTTGAATTTACCTAATTTGAATGAAACGCTTTCAATCGGTCGTTGAAGTACGATATATAAATTCCACCGCACTATCTATACATGTTTGATATAGTTGGTCATCCATATAGATGTGTTATTGTTGTATAATTACTGTGGAAACAGATGCGCCTAGATGAACAGTGGAGCTAGAAGATGATTTCTCCGCTTATTGTCTTCACGACAAACAGTCGGGATAGATGAAGAAAAACTTGTGAAAACAATGAAGATGGTGAAACACCGAGTGAGGCGGTTCAAGCACATGAAATATGTGCTCATGAAGGTGTGTTTAATGTTGATGGTAAGTCCAGAAGGTCGCTCACGGTAAGGAAGATGCCATTGTTCATTGCATCGTCACGATCAACACTCTCATGATCATGAAGTACTTTTAAATGTCGATGATAAAACTATGAGGGTGTTCAAGTTAATGAAAATGTCATTGTTAATTGCAATGTCGTTGATGAACACTCTCATGATCGAGGCGTGGTCACAAATGGCGGACGGGGACGAAGCATACAATGTTGATGCCCACGTTAAAGAGAAAGAAACCGGGTTGAGTTACCGGTTGCAAATCGCTTGTCAACCAAGGCGGTAATAGACAAAATTGATAATGATGTCAGAAGGCAAGATGTAAGATGATTCATACCTCCGACAAGCCAAGAAGCCTTTTCCTACAACTTCCGAGGTACATGCCCACATTATTCATTAAAGTTACCACATGTACTTCAAAAGTTTGATGTTATTTCAATGATGAATTTTTTCAGACAAGATGTTTTCATGCGGGTAAAGGAAGAGAAACGCAACTAAGTTCGATAACACGTTATAATGCCCTACCAAAAAGAAAACTAGAAAGGCCAAAGTTACCAAAGAGAGTGATGAGAAAGTTACCCAAGAGAGTACTGCTTTCAAAGAAGATGATGACTCAAAAGGACAAAGCAGGTGGGCAAGTGTTTGCAGGAACCATACGTGAATCTCCTCCCACGACTCCACAGCTGTCAAACGACGCTCCAAAAGACCGAGAAAAGATATTAATCCACCACCGGTGAAGATAATCATTGGAATCATGGGTAGAGGTATAGAAGAACTACATTTACAAATGTACATCTTAAAGACATATACATTAATGTTGTTTTTAAAAATTTCGTGATCCACACGTCTCAAGGTTGCGATATCAACAAGATTACTAAACCAATGTATGGATACCTTTTAAAAAAATTTGAAGTCATCGATAGCTTTCCTTGGGGTCTTGGCGACATCGTTGTTGATCGAAAATTTTGGTTGGCTTTGTTGGGTTATGGAAGAGGCAATAAAAAGGATGGCTAGGAGATGAGGTAGCTAATGATTTTTTTTGAATTAGTTTACCGGTATTTTGCTTATAAAATTTTTCTGCAAAGATCCGATCTCCGGGTTGATCTAATGTGGCGCTCGTGCCGCAATGCCGATTGGCTATGGCCGGACCATTTTTCTTCCTCTATCCTTGAAGGGTCTATGCGTGCCTACTACGCCACGGTCAACGCTATCCATTGCCATGGTCTAGTGTTGAGAAGGTTTGTATATAAAGACCATACTTTATTCTATATATTTGGGTAAATATATGTACATGGTAAAATGTGATGAATTATGACAAGGATTATTTGATCACATTTAGGTATACTTTCCTCGTTAACGCACTCCGAAGCACCGGTTTCTCGCCGAGTTGCAAATTGCACCGAGTTATAACAATTTATGACACACTAGGTACGCCGTAACCCGAGACGAGAGAAAAGAATTTAAAATGGAGGGTCACTTTGAGAGAAAGCTACCACAAGATCTAAACTTGTGTAAAGTTCTTCAAGCTAAATCAATATATGTTTCGATTATAAGATCACATTTCGAGTCATGGATGATGTCCCTATACAAGCCAATGCATACGGTGATTGCGGAGTTTGGGTATGTATTCTTTGCACAGTCGGGTAACAAATTAAGTATGAAGGTCGATGACCTCTTCAAGTTGCTTTCATGATCGAGCATATATGGTGGAGTACTTTTGAAGTATAAGATGTCTGCTCATACAAGTGATGAATAAAGATGCATTTCATCTATTCGGGTATGGCTTGTATGTGGTTTTAGACTTTGTTGTTCAACCAAATGTAACCGCAACTGGATGTCCGTGAAGGGCATCAAAGACAACTTCTTATGCATGTATGTGTAGCGCTACTTGGTATATTCCTAACACCCATGCATACCATCCAAATATACGTGTTGTGATATCGTTGATTTGCAACAAACATTTTGTGTTAATTGTTAAAACGCTTTGTTTTTACAAACATCCATTTGATTTGAAAAACGACTACATACAATCTTATTGGTAAAAGACTATAACATACTTATTACATAACACTTATTGGTAAACAGACACCATAACCAAACTACAAAGATCAAGAGAACAACCAAACCGAAAACCAACACAACTTTGTCATGAACTTGCACTCTTGACTTGATAAAAGTCAACTCATCCAACACTTTCATGATATCATTGTTTGAAACCTCAAGAATTTCATCCGAGACCGAACTCTTTCCGCCTTCATTAAATGTTTCTTTTCCTCATGTTCCTTGTAAAACAAATCTTTGTAATAATCGACTTGGTAGTTCCGGTCTAGGAAACCATAGAAGTTACATTTGGTCTTTTGTCCTAAAATAAAATTTGTTAAATTCACATATTCAACCTAACAAGTAAAATAAGTATAATGCATAATAATATTACATAAATTGACAGCCTTGAATCTTCTACCAGATGAGTCCGTGTCCAAGAGGTTTGTACTTCCACCGGTAATGGTTTTGGACATTCGCAGCAGTAGCATTGATGTAGTATTCCAATGGTTTTCGATTGATCCGGAGGTAGAGGCAGGAGGGAGCCATGGTTTTATTTACCCAATGAGTAAACTTGACGCTTTTATAGTATAGTCACATCTTATTTGGCGGAAATATACTTTGTGAATGAGCGGTAATGAATATTGTGGAGGAAAAGTTTGCTTAATTTTATATCGAGCGACTTAAAGGTCCTATTTTCAGCGAAGTTTTTTTGTTTATTGTTTTGTACAATCCTAGAACAAAGGAACACAAATCCCGTAACACAAAACCCGTAAAATGACTTCGCTAATTCCCAAAAATTCAAACTTTATTTGGATTTTGAGACATCAATTCGTGGAGTTTTACTCCGTTAACATCACCTACCCACACCGACACCTATCTCACTAACAAATATCGATTAAAGATAAGATCATCGCTTATACTACATGTCCGCTTCAACCAAAATTCATGCGAGTGACGATGATGATGTTTCTTTCTTCGCTCATGAAATATGTCAGTAGCAAGACCGATCCGCACGCTATACATCAAACTTATCGAGAAATCTTCCGAGGTAAAGCCGCCTACTTCTTCTAAGACTCTTGATATTGATCTTAATGTTCCTTTGTTGCCTCAAGAATATGATTTTCAAACACCAAAAGTTGAAGATCATAATAACGAGGGTGCAGGGCAAACGTTAATGTAGATGTGCATCCTAGTTGGCGTAAAACAACATTTCTAAATATCCCCGATCCACCCGCCTCACCGATCCCATAATTAAAAAGGTAAGTAACCATAAACACCTCGTAGTATCTAAATTAAAGCGGGTAGTCGGTTTGATGATAAGCAAGGATGCATTTATGCAATAGGAATAAAAGCGTTGGTTGATATGTTTGAGTACAAAGTTACTAACTCATGTAAGAAAAGGTACAGGTAGCTTGTTTTGTCGAAGGTTGCAACCGTACATTAACGCATCTAAAAGTGTTGTTAGTCGATACTTCTATGTTACTTCCATTAACGACTCTCATACATGTTCCGTAACAAAATTCATCCTAATCATCAAATACTACCCAAAATTATTGGGTCACATACTTGTTGATAAATTGAGGAATTGCAAACGGTATATATGGGTGCGACATAAAAACGATTTTAATGTTGATTGAAAGTAGACATTTCCTACTACCGAGCTTGGGGTGGGAAAACATTGCATTACAGCTTGTTGAACTGTTGTCCTAGGGAGTCTTTTGAGCAGCTGTCAGACATCGCTATAACTTAAAGTTGGAAAATGAGGGACAAGAACTCACATTGAGATGATGAGACAGATCGGTTTAAGATGGTATTCATTGGTTTCGGTGTTGTTTGTAAGTTTTCATAAATTTATTATATTTTATTTATGATTAATACCTTCATTGTTATCGAAATTTTATTAATTAAGCAAATTTCGATTGTTTTAAAATAGATCCGAGTTTACGCTTTATGCGACCATTGCTAATCATTGATGCCGACATCTTAAAGGGAGATACCTGGTACTAACTGGTTGTTGTTGGATGGACTAAACAACCGATTATACCTATTGCAACCGGTGTCTCTCAAGGTGAGACCAATGAATCATGGACATGGTTTTGACCAAACTTAAAGAATGCATTGGTGAAGTAAAATATTTGGCCATCATCTCGATGACATCCCAAGAATTGCACATGCATGTAGTACCGCTTTTCCCAAATAAGCTTTCATGGTTTTTTGTCATTGCATTTTAATGATGAACCGCAATTTGAAAACTAGAAAGTGGAAGGCTATATATTGGAGGACATGCAAAGCTTACACAGAGGTGAGTTTGATGCTTCAATTTCGAGATTCGATCATTAAAACATGATGTGTATAAAAACTAAAAGATGAAGTCGATTTGATAAATGGTCGCGGCTTACTACCCTCGCAAACAGTACAATTATTTGACCTCAAATAGTGTCAATCAAGAAACTCTTTAACGAAAGATGTTAGGAAGGTTCCAATAACCCAACTAATGAAGTACTACCAAGGCTTCTACAAAGATGGTATTTTGAACGTCGAGCAAAATACAAAGGTAACTTAAAAACCAGATATTATACTTGGTTTATTACATATTTGGCACGTCGCATGAAAATGTATTATTATTTTTTTGATTTCAGATGCTCCAACTGATGAACTTAGCGAATGGGCAAATGCAAAAGTAAACAATAGAATGGCAAAGAGTGCTAATTGGGGTGTTAACGGAATTGAGATGCACAAGATTTACCAAGTCACTGATCCGAAACATGTTCATATTGTTGACTTTGACAACAGAGAATGCACTTGCCGCAAATGGCAGCTATCTGGTCTACCTTGTGGTCATGTTTGTGCTGTGGTCTAGAGTTGAAGGATGACCGACACTAGCAATTGGGCTATGGATTGGTTTAACAAAACGTCACTAAAAATACATACGAAGCAAGGGTTTATCCTCTAAAAGATGTATCCTTGTGGCGCATTCTCGATGACTTGCAAACCGTAAAACCTCCCGCTATGGATAAGCGACAACCGGAAGACCCAAAGAAAAGAAACGATCCGATCACAGGGGAAGAGCTGTGAAGCAAAACCCGTGGTGTGTGGAAAGGCAGACACACAAGATACCATGTATCGAACCGCTGATGACAAGCAAGGCAAGTGTGTTTCTATATTTTATTTCAATGTGTATAATTTTAATGTTATTACCGATATGGTTGTTTGAACTAATGCCACATGTCGAAACGTAAAAGAAAGTCACAATCGCACACCCCTACAACTAATGAAGAAGCAAAGGAACAAGAACGACACGGTGACGAGGACGCGTGTAGAGGCTCTAACAGGAGAAGCAAGTGGTCAATCAAACAATGATTTCGTATGGAAATGTGAATCATCTACTCCCGAAAACATCGTCAGAATAACATTCAACACAACCGCGTGATCGAAAATGTTGTTCATTTGACGATTTATAGTACTTCAATTTGAACTTTAACACAATGGAAGCAAAACTTATCACCATTTAGAATTTTCAATGTTTGTTACTTGAATAATAATAGCTGTGGAGTGGCTTGCTTTTATTGTTTTTTTATGTTACTTTGTGAGAATGTTATACAATAAACTGCTGAACATGTGCACATTTTTGTTCTTTTCTATAAAAACATAGAGGAGTCGCATATAGTGTAACGTCAATGTATGCATGCGATCGCTTATTTACCTTTCAACTGCCTATTTAACAAAGAAACTTGCAAGTATATTTTCACACAACATCATTCCATAAATAAGTAAGCAAAACAATGTCGTCCGCTTAAATGTGATGAGATAAGAGCCGCTCTAACACTAACAACCGGATGTACATGATGATTTACTCATCGCTGCATCACGCAATCAAGATGTTCAATTGGCAAGAAAGGTGAACATCCTAACTCAAGAATTGGCTAGACTTAATGGTCAAAGGGTCGCCGTTATTCAAGAGATGGCAATCAGCGTAAGAAGGTGCCACAAAAACTGTTGACTTTCTCAAGGTGAGCAGCCCTTAGTGAACACAAAGTGATGCAAATGAATATCTTGGCAGAGAACTCGAGCTGAGTGCTCGAAACAAGAATTTCTTTATTCATAAGCTTGAGGGTACGTTGCCGCTATAAGCACTGTGCGATATGCGAAGTACTAACTGTTATGTCGTATGTGATATCCTAGTAACTAAGACTACTATATGCCCCAAGTAAGAATTTAGTGGTATAATGTATCTGATTTCCAAGTACTTAGTGTTATATCGCATGTGCTTTCCTAGTAACATACTTTATTCAATAAAGTTTCCTAGTAAGTAGGAGTTTAACTCACATTTTATCTTGTGTTCAATAGTTGGATGGTCTTGAATCTTCTGCCTTTTCATCATATCCAACAGATACCTATGGAATATATGGGATTCTAATTTAAAATGAGGTTGCGAAAATAACAAAATTGAACAATCAAGACATTAAATTCACATTGTTAAAGTATCGTCCGACCTTTACTACTAGCCTCATTCTAACATCGCAGTGGATTGAATCTTCTAGGATTGGTTTAATCACCACCGCGCGAGGTTCCTTGTAGGTCCGCAATCTTCTATCTTTTAAACAAAGGATCAATTATAGGATGTGTCTCCTTTGTTCCTCTTGAACCGAGTTTAGCTTCCAAGATTTGTCTTGCCACATTCTTTGATAAAGGATAATCCCTATCAACGAACATGAAAACCTATCCTCTTTTTTGTTTTTACACCATGAACCTTGCAAGATGAGTACAATATCCATTCAACCACCTCACAATCATACCAATATTCAAATTTCAAGATCGTTCAAACATGCTCTTTATAGCAACCCACACAAACTTAGCTAACTCTCCATTTGGACCTAACTTCCCATATCTCGAACTTCATTACTTTCCACAACTCGTCCAAATCACCCCTAGTCAAACAATCCAAGAATATCCCAAATGACCAATAAGTGGATTTGCATCCATCACCTCTTGTAATCTCAACTACTTTCTACCTCTATGTTTGACAATCGCCAATCGATAATAGGATGAACGCTTAAAGGAATAGGATTAATAGGTTCGTGATTAGGACTATTAGTCTCCTTAAAATACTGCTTAGTTCTTTCTTTCTTTTTCAAATCTTCGCCCACCTTTTGTCTTTTATATCCGGATTGCTTCTTTAACCATTCTCGCTTCTTTCTCGTAATTCATAGGAATGCGATCTTCATTAACCCTCATACACTTCGACTAAGCTCCTTCACCTCTCTCTGAACATGTTCTTAGATCTACACCAAGATGTATGCCCGAATTTTGATAATCTTCATGTATGTATTTCTCATATCGCTTTTGTAGGAGGTTTTTTCTTTGACTTGCTTTTTATCTTTTTGAACTTCGTGAACCATTCATCCAAGATTCTTGCTTTTGATTATTAGAGAACATTTCCACACTTCACGAGTGTACTCAATCCCAATATTATTAGAAGCTTCAAGATAGGCTTGTGAATCCTCCCAATCATCTATCCATCTCGATTAGCTTCCTCCTCTTCTAGCCTTTTCCTTTTGTTTCGCTTCGCTTTTCTTCTTCCATTCTTACACCTAATTCATAATCATAATCAATCGCTTCTGTGTATTCTTAAACTTTATATCGTTCAACAATACCTTTTCCTTTCCATTATCCGGTAGAGCCACCTTCTTGTTCAAAGGCTCACCAATAGTCAAACTTGTAGTCAAGGGTTTAGGTCCAGCTTGGTTTAAGAAATATAGAGCCTGCAATGGTAGGTGTAGGGTTTGATGAACTTTGCTTAAATTTATCAAGGTAATCGGCACCTCCTTCTCAACTTCTTTTGATTTAGGTGGTGAAATGATGTAGTTGTGACAATTGTAGATGTGGTAGTAATAGCAAAGTGAGACTACTCTATTGTCTACTACACTTTTCAAACTAGCCAGTGGGGTTAAGGTTACGCTAGCCATGGATGTCTCATGCACCCCTCCTTCTCTTTAACTTCTACATCACTTGGTGTCGTACCTCGCTTGAAGTTGTAGCCGGGTTCCGAGTATGTGTCCCGCACCACCTCATTCTCCTTAACTTGTACATCGCTTGTTGTCACATTTCAGATAGACAAGTTGTAGCAGCTGGGTTCTAAGTATGTGTCCCGCACCACCACCTTCTCTTTAACTTGTACATCACCGGGGTTAAGGTTACAGAAACACTAGCAATGGATGTGTCCCGCACCACCACCTCCTCTTTATCTTGTGCATCATTGGGAGCAGTGGATGTGTCCTCGACCACCTCCTTCTTTAACTTGTACATCACCGTTGGGGTTAAGGTTATACAAACACTAACAGGGATGTGTCCCTGCACCACCACCTCCTCTTTATCTTGTGCATCATTGGGAGCAGTGGATGTCTCCGCACCACCTCCTTCTCTTTAACTTGTACATCACCGGTGGGGTTAAGGTTACAGAAACACTAGTGGGGATGTGTCCCGCACCACCACCTCCTCTTTATCTTGTGCATCATCGGGAGCAGTGATGTGTCCCGCACCACCTCCTCCTCTTTATCTTGTGCATCGCTTGAGCAAGGATGTGTCCCGCACCAATTCCTTCTCTTTAAGTTGTACATCACTGGGGGTTACCTCAATGAAGTTGTAGCGCGGGTTCCGAAGACTATCGATGGATGTTTCCCGCACCAAATCCTTCTCTATATCATCTAATACATTCTTCACGATCTCGAGTACGCCTTCATTCCCATCTTTATCGACACCACATACTCCCTCCATGATCTACACTATCCACATCCTCATCCATACGCACAACTCTAGCGCTGGTTCCGAAGACTATCGTGGGATGTGTCCCGCACCAAATCCTTCTCTATATCATCTAATACATTCTTCACGATCTCGAGTACAACTTCATTCCCATCTTTATCGACACCACATACTCCCTCCATGATCTACACTATCCACATCCTCATCCATACGCACAACCACAGTCCCCCGAATCAAATCCTTCACCGTCCCTGTGTTTTTGGTCCTCCAAAACCACATCTTGAGAGGATGTCACTTTCTTAGTATGTTTCCTAACTCTTCTAACAACAATACGCCCATGTCTCCTAACTCCGCTAACAACACTACGCCCATGTCCCCTAACTTTTTCCATCACAAACATCCCGTGCTTCAATTCTCGATCGTATTCTCCATTTTGTACATTTAACCGCCAATTCATTTAATCGCTCACGATTTTCATCCCCAACTCGACTCGTGTTAACCGGTCGCTCATTCAAAAGGCATCATGTTGATGTTCATCATTATACGTCCATTCATGTTGATGTTCCAAGATACCTTCCCGTTCGACCTATGTTAATGGTGCGCGCGGTGAACTTATCATAGCATCAAGGTTGGTTGCGTGGTTACAATGACTAATAGTGGTGGAACTACGGTGTCGCTGGTTCAGTTCACCAATTAGGGTTCATTTACATCATCAAACTCACGAATGATGTAAATTAATCATATGCGGAACAATGGAACATTTGGGATTGTTAAATTAGGATTTTGTTTCCTCATATGAGTAAAACCTTATGATGCATATAATGCACCTCATACTTTGTATTATGTTCAACTGTGTTCGCTATTTGGCTACCCACAATAAGTTGAACAAACCTAGGATACAAGTAATATTTACCTTTCTTCCTAATATTCTCGCAAAACCCTTCAAAATCATGTTAGACCAATTGAATTCCTCCTTCGATAGACAAATTAAAGCAGCTTGCAATTTTGGAGGAAATTCATTAAACCCAAGGGTCTTACTACTCGTATACACATCACAAGGTGTGAATTAAAACTTCCATTCGGGAGAAAACATACATTTCAAAAATTTTACCGCTGCTCCTTCTTGTATAACCTAATCTTTCTAAACCTAAAATATATCATTATCGAAAGATTAACTACTCCATTAGCATCATTGAGTTTCAACGCACTCTAATGACTTCCTCATCCACCAAAATCTCATTATCATCCACCACAGCCCTAAACACCTCAAATCCATCTCGCCTCAGATCTCGCCTTTACCCCAAAAATCATGTATATAGTCTTTGAGAATTGTGGGTGCTACGCTAATGCAAACCGAATTTTATCAGGTTGATAAAATCAATCATCTCATGAAACCATCCGATTGATTATTTTTTTTAAGTAAGCAACTAGGTTATGGGTGTTGAATATCATGACGGCATTGTGAGTTGGTTTGGAAAAGATGCGGATTTTGAAATTACCAGCTGATTGGTTAGGTTTATGCGAGCGTCAATTGAAGTGATTTGAAGATCAATTACTTCAACCGGCAAGGATTGGGGAAAAATAAGTTTGCATCAAATTTACAAAACACACCCTTGAAGTATGCATTACCATGAAATTGTTAGCAGAGATTTCAAACCACTAGAAGTGGTTTGATAAAGTATAGCAATGGATACATCATATTTACAAAACAAATTTCAAGTATATATTATCGAAAAAACCACCGGCAATGCATTGACAACCAAAGGCGTGGTTTGATAGACAATAGCAAGGGTTTCATAGACGCTAGCAAAGGATACCTAAAATTTACAAAACAAATTTCAAGTGGTACATTAAGAGGAAGTCGCTAGCGCCGGGTTGAAAACAACTAGCGGGTTTCATAGACGCTAGCAATGGATACATCAAATTTACAAAACAGCCCCCAAGTATACATTATCGTGTCAAGTACAAGAAAGATGGAAAATCACGTGTTTGTATTTACGACTTACAATTTTTAAAATAATTTGTAATATACGTGTCTCGCTTTTGTGATTTTTAAAATAATTTGTAATATACGATTTTTAAAATAATTTGCAACGTGTCAAATAACCAAACACTTAATGAAACCAAAGTCAACCACTTAATTTACTCCTCAACAACTTATAACCAAACACTTAACTTCTATTTAAGAACCTATAACTCGATACTACCCATATCACACATAACCCAATTATTAACCTCAACCGCTTTCACCTCAACTTCTTCATCTTCATCTTCATCACCGCACCACCACTACATCATAGCGCCGCCCACCACCACTACATCACCGAAAGGTGTATCGCTTACTACTTTTTATAAATACTCTGACCGACCGTAAAAGCTTCATGGGTTTTTGTTAGATAGTTGTAATCTTAGTCGGGTATCTCTTGTTTATTAGGTATTGTTATATAGTATGTTATATGCAATTGATTAGTTGTAGGAATATATGATTTGCTTTTATACTTGCTTCAATTGATTAGGTGTCACGGGTTCCAACCGAGACCAAGCCGTGACAAGAAATGATGCCAAAAGGTAAGATATGTCGTTGTGTATTTTAAATAGCTTAGGGTTTTATAACGAGAACTATCCAAGATCGTGTTTCAAAAGACCCTTTAAACCACTAAGATCGAGCGGGTCATTTTACAATTAGGGTTCGAGTGTAGATGGTGGTTTTGTGACATAAACCAAGTTATTGGCAGGTGTCAGTCCAACCCTTTCATGTGTAATAGAACTTTAACAAGGATATTGAGATCATGTTGTGTTCATATGCTTGTGATACAAAGATTTGATCGTGTTTATGACGACTATTTGAACAAAGGTATATGGTTGAGGTTCTTGAAAACAAAGAATGTCATTAGCGGGTATGCTTACGTTATTATACCATTGCCCAACACCATTTCATTCTCCTTTACAATGATCTTCCCAAAACTCACCAACAATTCTCTCTATATTATCAAACAACAATATTGAAGTCAAACAGCCATGACACGTGGCTTCTCTGATGGTATACGACGAGGAGGTACACGGTTTCTTGGTCCAGTAGATACCGGAAAGTGTAAAGCCATTTATTGTTACAGTATGTACAAGTTACCTGATGAAGAGGGTTGAATCATGAAGTGTAGAAAGGTGGTGCAAAAGGGTTTAGCTTGCTTTGAGATTGTTTAACTGAGTGTGTTTTTTAGTGGTGTCTTTTGGTGACCAAGTCCATGTTTCCGTGGTATGAGATCATAGATGATAACAAGATAGATGAAATGGTTGGTAATGATATATAATGGTGGGAGCGATATGAGTGTTTTGAGGGTGCCTCATTAACTCCACTTCACCGCCATCACTATCATTACAAAACCATGTCATCTATTTCTTATAATCTCGACATCTCTTTGTTACACGTAAACATGGAGTTTCTACAAAAAATGTACACTAAAAACACACACAAGCACGCTTATGAACTCTATACGCATGGCTAAACCACTTTGCACTACCTTTCTACCCTTCAAGATTCAACTCTCATCATCGTGTAACCATTACAAACCGTAATAAGAAACGTGTTGTACACTTTCCCGTATCATCGGACCAAGAAACCGTACTCGTCGCCGTGAACCATCAAAGAAGCCACGGTCATACACGCACACTACAATTTTGTTGGTTCATAATATAGTAGAGAATTGTTGGTTTCTTTTGGGGTGATCATTGTAAAAGGATAAGGAAATGGTGTCGCAATGGTATAATATAACTTTAAGCGTACACACTAACATCATTCCTTTGTTTTCGTGACCCTTCAACCATATACACACTGCTCAAATAGTCGATGCAAACACGATAAAATTTCGTATCACGGGCATATGAACACAACATAATCTCATTATCCTTGTTAAAGTGCTATTACACATGAAAGGGGCTGGACCCCAACACCGCCAAGAACTTGGTTTATGTCTCAAAACCCACCATCCTACCCTCCTACCCTAATTGTTAAAATGACCCACTCGAGCTTAATGGTTTAAAGGGTCTTTTGATACCCGATGGTTGGATAGTTCTCATTACTTAAAACCCTAAGCTATTTAAAATACGCAGTTAAGCTTTGGTCAAACTCAAGAAGGGAGATAGCGGAAGTTCATCGACAAAAGACCCCGTTAACACGAGTTCGCGCCTATGTGTTATTATATGTTTGTAGAGAATAACTTGGTTAGATTACCGCTAAATGGATTATAGGTATAGTTTTTGAACATTTTGTTATATGTAGCTTATGTACGCTTTTGGACCATTGGTGATTTTGGAAACACATTTTATGTTATCGATTTATGCTTATATAAGAAATTATGTTTAGCGAACTTGTGTTGTTGTGACAAAACAAAACGTATATGATGATAACTTCTAAACTATATACAAATATCAATTAACAAATAAAACATATATGATGATAACTTCTAAACAAGATACATTTTTTCCTTGTAAATAATATACGGTTTACACTTCTATTTTAAAACTACTATAATTCCACTCTATTTAACAACTCCTATCACAACTAGCAACACATTTTGTGGTTATCACTCTATATTTCCACACTCTATTTTTAATCCTCTCTAAAATTAAAAAAAAAAAACATCTCAACCAACAACAACAATGTCCAACCCCTCTTCCCTCTTGGATCAACTATCCCGCACAAAGAAACTCTCGATCCGTCAAGGCTATGATGATTGTGGAATATTGGGAGAAGTTAGGATACTGCTCGGGATGAATTAGATCCGCAAGAGAAGATTGACGAGCTAACCGCCGTACAACGTAGGATGTGCTTATTGGAGAGTCATGGTTGCGGGTCCAACTAACTCGCTCACAAGGCCTGCTCGCACATGAGAAGGATGCAAATTGAAGATAGGGCTGAGATTGTAAGGAAGGCACTCCATCTTAGAAAGGCGTGCTCGCTTTCTTCTTTGTTATCCTTCATTGAACATCTTGAGTCAATGGTCCTTTGAATTTGCGAAGCCTTCATGTTAGGGTTTATGTTTTGTTTAGGTTAGTTATGGTGGGTTATGTGTGTACTAGTTAAGTGTAACTACTTTTGTTTATGACGTTGTCAATCTTAGTCTAATTTGTATTTGTGTTTTACAAAACAACCTACATTGACGTTGAATTAAAAAGCAAAATTATATCGCATAATCGATATAATTAAAATAAAAACATAAAATAAAATATCAACCTCATAATTCCTTGTATCCAATTTTGGTTACTAAAACAAAATATGTTTGTCTACTCGGTTTAAGTTGGTAAGATGAAAATGGCGCTTAATAAGGTCGCTTGAATTCATCGGTTTATGTGAAAGTACTTGACATGATGCATACATTGGTTTGTGTGACAATACTTTTTACACCCTCAAAGCGGAAAAGATTTGCATTTGACTTGTAAATAAATGTAGGGGCCCTAAATGTAGAGTTATTGTTGGGCTTCATGTGATAGTGGGCAAGATTTTTTTTTACACTTATATTACAAATTATTTTAAAAAATGTAAGTCGAAATATAAGCACGTGATTTTCCTTCTTCTTGTACTTGACCGATAATGTATACTGGGGGCGTTTTGTAATTTGATGTATCCGCCGCTAGCGCCTATGAAACCCCCGCTAGTTGTTTTCAACCCACGCTAGCGCCTTCCTCTTAATGTACCACTGGGGGTCTTTTGTAAATTTTAGGTATCCACCGCTAGCGCCTATGAAACCCCGCTAGTCGCTATTGTCTATCAAACCACCGCTTTGGTTGTCAATGCACCGCCAAGGGTTTTTCCGATAATATATACTGGGGTGTTTTGTAAATATGATGTATCCATCAAGATATTTTATCAAACCACTTCTAGTGGTTTGAAATTCATCGCTAGCAATTTCATGGTAATGCATACTTCAAGGCGTGTTTTGTAAATTTGATGCAAACTTATTTTTCCCCAAATCATCGCCATTGAAGTAATTGATCTTCAAATCACTTCCAATTGACGCCCACATAAACCCTAACCAATCCAAACCGGTAATTTCAAAATCCCACATCTTATTCCATAAAACTCACAAAGCTAAAGTTCTAAAGAGAAGAGATTGAAGTAAAATTGTTCATTCATTCATTCATGAAACAACATTACCTTACAACTTACAAAACCCAATCAACTTCAAATGCAACTACAAATCCAAAGTGCTATACATGATCTCCTACTAATATTTCTACTACTACTAAACCTAATCTAGTGCATATCATCCGCTCCAACATCTAAAGAGCAAAGGAAGATGAGCATGACCGCCACATCTATCACACTAAATGTCGGATTAAGGCTTGTGAAGTCTCGCATAACCACCCATTCGCTCTATCCCGATGGTCGGAGCTACAAGACTTCTATAACGAAGATGCTAAGGGTCAAAAGTATGAAGGATGGATTGATGAAAACGTTGATGATGGAGAAAATAAAGGTCTCCTTTGTGCTTCCTCCATGTATTTCAACCAAAATGCAACCCATCCACCCTTCCCTAGCATTTCTTCTATGCGATGTGTGTTGATGCACCAAAACCAGTGTGAAGACCAAGCACCACCTTTCCACCCATAGGAAGTGGCGGATTGCTTGCTCGAGGCCCCGCATTGAGGCAGAGGTGCCGGAGGTCGGGAGTAAGATGTTCCTCCTTATAGTAGTCATCGTAATCATCAAGAGATACACTTGGATTTCTACACTATCATCTTCTCGATGATGGGAGAAAAGGTGATTTTTAGGTCGAGGATCATAAGGATATGGAAAGAATCAAGGAAATCACCGGATGATGATGATGATGATGATGGAGAAGAGGTTCGATTTACAACCTCCGGTTTAGTATTCATGGTTTTAGTGGTGAATTATGGTTTATGGCATTTTGGGGTTTGTGGTAGAATTTAGGGTTTGTGAAGAAGATTTGGGGATATTGTGAAGAGATAAGTGTGCATCGGGGTCTCATTATATAGGCGGGTGCAAGGTTTAAGGCAACTTAATATGAGTTTGGTGGCACAAGAACACTCAATATATTTAGGGTGCTTAGTTGGAGAACAATTTCTCTTATTTTCTATCTCTAGTTTTGTAAAAATTTGAAGGAGAATTAATCTCCACAAAACACTTGAAAATATAGAAAACGCGCTTAGTTGATGTTTCTATTTTCTGCTTTGAAGAAAGGAGGAGGGTTGAGGGTTACAAAGGAAAACAAGAAAACAACTAAAATTTGTTTTGTAATTTTCATTGTTAAGTTAGGAAATAGGGATTTGTGTTTTGCAAAACATTTTGGTGGAAAACGTTAATTTGAACGCGATTCGTGTTCCTTGTTTTCCACAAAACATTTTGTGAAAACAAGGGTGTTTTCCTCAACTAAACGCAACTCACCGTCACAATCTCTTCTTTTGATTGGGTTTTGTGTTTTACAAAACAACCTACATTGACGTTGAATTAAAAAGCAAAATTATATCGCATAATCGATATAATTAAAATAAAACATAAAATAAAATATCAACCTCATAATTCCTTGTATCCAATTTTGGTTACTAAAACAAAATATGTTTGTCTACTCGGTTTAAGTTGGTAAGATGAAATGGCGCGTTAATAAGGTCGCTTGAATTCATCGGTTTATGTGAAAGTACTTGACATGATGCATACATTGGTTTGTGTGACAATATTTTTACACCTCAAAGCGGAAAAGATTTGCATTTGATTTGTAAATAAATGTAGGGGCCCTAAATGTAGAGTTATTGTTGGGCTCATGGGATAGTGGCAAGATTTTTTACGTAGTTTTTATTGGACCATTGTAATTTTAAAATCTATTTAACAAAATGAGTACTTTCAAATATATTTAAGGAAGTGTGGTATGCTTTAAAATTCTAACTTAAAACCATCTTTTAAAGAGCTACGTTTATACACAAACAATAATCAACAATAGTTTATCAAATTATGTAGGTTGTTCGGAGCAAATTTTGTACGCCATTAATATATAGAGAGAAAAATTTGTAAACGATTTGACCAACAAGCTATAGTTGTATATATAAAATGTGTTAACCGGTTAAAAAATGTATATACTTGTCATCGTTTGTACCTTGTGTGTATCATTGTTCGAATCCGATTATTTCGTCACCTTTTCAAATTTTGATTAAATAGTGTATCGATTTCTAGAAAATACATGATTCGATTCCAAAATACGTTATTCGATACCAAAAACTTGAATCGCTACACAAAATAACCAAAAATTTTGGGTATCGAATCACGATTTTTGAATCGAATCAAGTATTTTTAAGAATCGACACGCAAAATAATCAAAATTCAAAAAATGTGTATGGAATAATCGGATTCAATAATGATACACACAACTACAAATAATGATAAATATAATACACTTTTAAACAATTAGCTAATTTATAATCAGATATCTTTTGGTTTGACGATAAAGTGATGCCTCAAAAGGCAACCTAGCATCATTTGTTTGAAGCTTGTAAAATCGCTTACAAATTTTTTCTCTATATATTAATGGTGTACAAAATTTGTCGTTAGCAACCTACATATTTTGATAAACCGTGTTGATTATTGTTTGTGTATAAATGTAACTCTTAAAAAATGGTTTCGAGTTAGAATTTTAAAGCATGTCATACTTCCTTAATTATATTTGAAAGTACTCATTTTATTAAATAAATTTTAGAATTACGATGGTTCAATAAAAACTCCTTTTTACACTTATATTACAAATTATTTTAAAAAATGTAAGTCGAAATATAAGCACGTGATTTTCCTTCTTTCTTGTACTTGACCGATAATGTACCACATGGGGGTCGTTTTGTAAATTTTAGATATCCACCGCTAGCGCCTATGAAACCCCGCTAGTGGTCTTCAACCCACCGCTAGCGCCTTCCTCTTAATGTACCACATGGGGGTCTGTTTTGTAAATTTTAGATATCCACCGCTAGCGCCTATGAAACCCCGATAGTGGTCTTCAACCCACGCTAGCGCCTTCCTCTTAATGTACCACATGGGGGTGCTTTTTAAATTTTAGATATCCACCGCTAGCGCCTATGAAACCCCCGCTAGTGGTCTTCAACCCACCGCTAGCGCCTTCCTCTTAATGTACCACATGGGGGTCTTTTGTAAATTTTATGTGAAAGTACTTGACATGATGCATACATTGGTTTGTGTGACAATACTTTTTACACTTATTATTGTTTGACCTCAAAGCGGAAAAGATTTGCATTTGACTTGTAAATAAATGTAGGGCCCTAAATGTAGAGTTATTGTTGGGCTTCATGTGATAGTGGCGTGAATCGATAAGAAGAAAAAGGCGCTTTAAAAATGTCGCCGTAATATATTGATTACGTGATAGTACTATTAAACACATGTCTTATTGCATATATATTTTGGGTACCAAAATGTCTTTTGCATATAAAGATCATACTTTCTTCTACATACTGGGTGATATACATGCTTATAAAATATCGCTCAACAATTTAAAATAAAGGAACTAAACTAAATAAAGACATATAAAAGTAGCCCACTTTAATACAATTGTCGAATATACAATTTAGCAATACAACTATTGTGAGTCCATGCACGCTTGTAATACGCTTAAACACGCTCCTCAAGTAAACCCACAAATTAAAGAGAAACAAAGGTTCAACATTTCCTCAAGTAAACAAATTCATCAAGTAGTGTAGTATACTTATTTTGGTTCAAGTTGGCTATCAAATCAAATCAATATGGCTTATAAGTCAAAATGCCATAATAACTATGCGTGGCTATCATATCAAGACCTTATAACTAATATAAAACACACATAAACCAAAGGGCTATCTTAATCATTGCTTTGTTAAAAAAAAAAAAAAAAAAAAAAAAAAAAAAGAAACCAAAAGAAGAAAATTACTACAAAATGCCTTTCGCCAGGAGTTAGTCATGCTGGGTTCTAGTCTCGTTAGAGACATGATGGTGGAGAAGTTTAGTAGGAGGTTATCGTCACTAGGTGGACGGGCTGCACTAACCAAAAAGCCCAAGATATTAGGTCTCGTGTTACCGAGAGGATTTCGTGATTGCAGAGTTGGAGCTTTTGTATCCCTTTGATTCATGTGTGCAAAGTATTTCACAGCTTGAATATTTTGCAAATGAAGATTTCGCGTGCATTGCTAACATGTTGGTGAAGGTTGTGAACAAGCGTGGCGAACAAGGGAGCTTATGTCATTCATTGAGAAGCTCAAGTGTATGGTGTAATCGAATCGGTTTCTTCATATATGTTTTGAGTTTAGTATATGGTTAGGAATGTATGATGTTTATGTTTATGCTTATGGATGTTCTATAAACCAATTAAGGTTTATTTTGTTGGATATATATGCACTTACTTATTTATGTTTGTCTAAGTACTTTTGGGAACATACCGTGTTATAACATGCTCCGCTGATATGTCGGCTTGTAACGTAGTGTTGAAAACATAACCTACACCATCAAAAAAGTATAATCGATATGGATACGTGTCGTGGTAAGTGTGATATGAATTAATTGGTAACTTTAACGCACTGTAAAATATAAGTGTCTCGCTATAAACAAAACCCCAAAAAAAAAAAAAAAAAAAATCTGATATTCTGGTCGTTAATGCTACTTTGTGACACATATATCGCCTGGTTTATTAGATGTATGTGTCACAAAGTAGAATCTAACATCTCAGAAATAGCGTTGATTTGATTTTTTTTATTTTATTTTATTTTTTTGCACCACCTTAATTTTTTTATCGATCGCCTGCAAAGGCTTTATCTTGCTCTTCAATGAAAACCAACTTACGCTTAACCTTAGGCTTAGCAACTACATCCCTATGGCTAATGTATATATCGACATCAACATCAATAAGGACGCTTGTTTTTCTTCACCCCAAGCAATAAGCTCATCATATGTCATATTGCTTGCATCTTTTAATCTTCTTCCATGTATAATCAATTTGGTTGTATAATCATCTTCGTAATCACAAAAGTTAAGATTTTGATAATAAAATCAAATAAGTTTTGGGGATTATGTGCCATATACATCATCAACTTCCCATATCGATCGCCAAGGTCATACATGGCGCCCACATCCCTATCGCACTCTATTAGTTTCAATCCTACCTCTAATTGACATTGTGGTAAATGTAAAACAACGAATGGAAATTTAGCTCAATATGTTCTTTCGTAAACTGCACATACTATTATAGTCCACCTTCCTATCCTTGGACAAACTCCAATAAAAACACCCCATTTTCATACCTCAACGGTTGGAAATAAAACTCCCCAAAAGATGAACGCCAAACAGTAACGAGGATCCAACTCCAAATAGGTGCCATCCTGTTACAGAACACGTAAAATACAATACTTTAAAAAGTAAAATAATTTGAAATGTAAACCCTAATTAGGTTCGAATATTGAAACATTAAATATACGCAAAATTGATATGGGGACCATGACAATAAAGTATGACGAACCTTTCAAGACAATTCAATTTTAATAATCGAACGAAACGACAGCTTGTATTAGATTATTAAGAAGATAGGGTTCTCGTCGGTAGGAAGTGAATGGGAAAAAAAGATAAAAGACAAACTATTAGCGATCATAAATCGCTAAATTGAAAAAGGCGCTTTTAAAAAGTTGCTCGTAATATTTTGGGATATGTGATAGTACATTACAGCTTGTCGATAAATGTATGCAATAAATATTTCCCTAAAAGCAACAACCGCTTGGTCAATAAATATATAAAAAAAAAAAAAAACAAACAAAATAAACATTTTCAAAACAATTTTACCGCCTATAAATACCAACTTCACCTCAAACACATTTTTAACACACAATTTCAAACACAATTGAAGATCAAAATACTTCCCACAAGATTTAATATGGCTTGCCGCCTCCCCATTCCGTTGAAGATATGCAAGTGTACGCTCAAAATCAATGCAATATCGATGATGCGGCTCGAAAAAACGCTATTATAAGCGTCATCAAATTGTTTGACCAGGCAAAGGGGGAAAAGGAACAAATGAGACAAAACTACCAGATTTGCAACGACATTACCATTGAAAGAAAAGCTGTCATCGACAAATTTTTGAAAGATCAAGCACGCAAAGATCGCGAGGTTGCTGACAACTTGTGGCGGTGTGTTTCCAATATAACGAACAACGCCAGCACCAAAATAAGTTGGAGCTATCGGGAGAACAAAGACGATGGTGTAGACGATGCTGTAGACGAGGAAGATTTGGCTCGGTTGGAGGGATTTGCTCGCTCGCACTCGTCAGATGACTCGCATGCGGGAGCATTCTCGATTAGATTTATGATTTACGATTTCGGATTGTTTTTATTTAGCATTGTAACATTTTAATTATTAATGAAATTTTAGTTTATGTTAAAATGATTTTAAAATAAATGATTTTAAACAAACAAGGTTAAACAACAATATTAGCAAGTGGTTTAATTCTAGCAAGGGTTTAATCCAAGCATTGATTCATTCTTTTCGGCAAAGGGTTTCATCAACTCTAGCAAAGTTTCATCAACTCTAGCAAAGGGTTTAATTCAAGCATTGGTATCATTCTTCCGGCAAGGGTTTCATCAACTCTAGCAGTGGTTTGAAATGTCCTAGCAAAGGATACACCAACGACACTCCAACTGCTGACCAAGATTACGCCTACCAAAAGTAGTGGAAAAATAGTGATATTATGAACTAATATGAAGGATTACAACATAATGGTTGTGTTGTGAAAGTCCTACTTACCATAAAGTGTTAAAATTTGTAATGCTCTAAACAATTCAATCGAATACAAGTATATACACTTTAACCACCGAAAAGTTTGTTCATGTAACCCAACAAAATATATAGAGAAAATGTCATAACAATCTACATACATGAAATTAAACCTTATCCGATTTCCTAACAAATATGGAAAACAGATACACCAAACCATCATAAGACTCTACATACATGAACTTAAACCTTATCATCTTTCCATGCTCAAACTCACAATCTTCAAAAAGTAGGTCCAACCACCTAATGCATTAACATGATTCACCCGAATGGATTGTCTCTATGATACTCTATCCGAATTTGCATCATGTATTCGACTTCATCATTCCTAAAAGTGCATTTTGATAAAATGCATAGGATGATTCTCAAGAAAATGGTTTGGAATATCCCGTGTGCAACAATTACAAAATTATATATAATTACATAAATGCATAGACAACAAAGTGCACACAAAACACAAACTTACAAGTTTACATAACTAAGAATTTCAGAGACCTTCAGAAAGACATCGTCGCTTTCACCAAAATGATCAAGGTGACCAATCCATTGGCAAATGTGTTGCATTCGCCATCACTGCTTCAAAAATATCAAAATAAATCTTAAAGATAAATGCTATGATATTATTGAATATGATTATGAGATTTCAAGCCTACCTCCATCTTCGTTATCAAGATCATTTTGTGGAAAAACAAGGCCACACCAAGAAACCGCCTCAGATCTTTGCCCCACCTTCAAACCAAACACGGTTATATTCAACCTATTCTTTGCCAATTTAGTAAAAACAATAACATCGCCAAATTCAATATCGAATATTCAAGAGCAATGACCACATCTCATCATCCATAACATACAAAACACGAGGATCATGACCTCGCTCATAGCCCCAAGTAACATCCACATTAAACTCCATTCCTTCAACAACAACAACAACAAGACCACGCAACCCAATACCATCTAGAAAATTACCGGCAATGTCTCAAACACCATCCATTAACAATTATAACATACACAAGAATAAAATACACGATTCTTAAATAAACGTAAACAAAAATGAGTTGTTATAAATAACTGTGGAAATTGAGGGTATGGCAGCCGATAACTCTGAAACCTTATATGACGACTTTCTACACCAGCATAATCCTCAACTTCCAACCCTTTAGAATCATAGCCAGTAACGTAAAAAGAGTCATCACCTTCTTGAACAAAGTGTAACATGTGAACATCCGTATACATGTTTTCATGAACAAATTCTACCCATTTGTTACCTACAATCCTAATGGGACCTCCTAACTGACCAATAATCCTTACTTTCTTCCGTTGTCTTTGTATTCCAGCTTAAATAGAAATGACGATTCCATTGAAAGCACGGTCAAGAAATCGAGGAAGCTCAAGAAACCTGTGGTAAAATTTCGCTTGGTCGCACCACAAACTCGATGGCCATGATTACCTTATAAACAATTACAAGCATGTAAAGGTTAGTTAATGCTAAAATTTTGATGATGAATATTCAAACATAAAAGATAATAATATTGATATGGGGACCATGACAATAAAGGATCACGAACCTTGACAGCTGCCCAAAATAGCTAAAAGATAAGGTTTTAGTGTTTCATAAATCGCTTTAAAAAGTCGCTCATACTATATCGGTTAAAATACGCTTATCTATTATCCCGCCAAAATAATTTTCCCGCCTAAACACAAGTCAACAAAATAAGCATAAATACAACAATTCTATAGTCCACATACAACAATTCACAATGGCTTTGAACTTATCCGAAAAGGTAATTGTGAACAAGTGCCAAACAAGAAAGAGGATGTCGATGACAATTTGATGGCACACATACAACAATCCACAATGGCTTTGAACTTATCCGAAAAGGTAATTGTGAACAAGTGCCAAACAGAAAGAGGATGTCGATGACAATTTGATGGCACACATACAACAATCCATTAATGGCTTTAGATTTTTCCGAGAAGAAAAACTAGATGGTGATATTACGTAAGGAGAACCAAGATGGCATTACACCGTAAAAGTTAGGGCAAAGGGCAAAAGGATTAAAGAACCGAAGAGTACTTTGAAAAACTCAAGGAAAGGAAATCAATCAAGAAGGATGCGGTTCTAGCAGTACTGTTTGAATGGATGTAATAGTTCAATAATAAATGTTATGAGTCTAAATTTTAACAATGTAATGGTTGTGTGGAAAATCTTATCTATGAAACAATTTATTGAGATGATTGTTGTAGTTTTGTTATCGAGATAGTTGTGCTGATAGACATCAGCATATTTAATCATAATAATTGCAATGTAACATACACATGGTAGTAGAAGCATCATCACATACTAGTTTGTAACATACACTAACAAGCCTTCACCACATACTGAAAATAATTTGTTATCATGATGACTAGTTAGTGTAGTTTGTAACATACACTAACTAGTCATCATGCAAGGAAAGGAACAAAATACAAATTGTTTAACAGGTACATACCACCGAAGATCAAATAACTACCACATGGTAGCCTTCATAATACCTTCGAATTACTTGGATCAAGAGGTCGGGTATGACATGGAACCATCACCGTGGAATCTGCAACTATCACTTGATCATTAACCAAACCGATTGCCTCATCACCCTTCATATCATCGATTGATTACTACCAACTTCTTCAAATTCATCAAATAATCTCCTAGATTTCAAGGTACCGCTTAAAACGACTTTTCTTGGACACATATTGAACTACGCTGAGCTTCCAACCGTAGGAAGGCCATCAATGTCATTAAAAACCTCTACACTTTAAAGGGTCTGTTTTGAATAGATGGGAGTAAACTAGTAGAATGTGGATCCCAAGGTCATGATTATCGCAATTTCAAAGTCGCTCAAAAGGTTCTTACCTCTTAACGGACTAACCTCGAACCCACGCTCGCTTGACAAACACTCGTAATGCTGGAGTTCGTGTCCAAGAATCTTCAAAGTCATCCGACACATAAGGTCGGACCGTAGTCCTTAAACAAGGAGGAATGTATTCAAGGTCATTATTACCACCAAATTCGACTTTCCTCCTAATAAACTAGCTTCAACAAAAGGCTTGATATAAGGTGTCCTAAGGTAGGTCGGTGAATTTTTTTCTTCTTCCCATGCCATTAGTTCTTCAAACGATGCATACGACATCTTTTTTTTCTTTTCGACTTTTAATTTTAAACGCCGATCATCGTCTCGAGGAATCAAAAGACAAGTTCTTGTGATAGTAAGTAACTAAATGAACCCGTGGTCGATGACAAACATAGATCTCAACTAGACCATGGAGCTCACCATGTAATACAGCTTGACATCATTATCATCTTCACAAGGGTCAACCCTTGCTCCGCACTACTACTTGGAAGACAAAAATACCAAGCCCAAATATCCTCCTTAATTTCTTTCAACAAAGATGTCACATATTTGAGAATACGATAACCTACTCAACCTAGGTAACCTCAAATGTAAAACATCTCCACCTAAATAACTTAAGGGGTAAAAAAAAACTGATTGCCATGATAAACATCAAACCCAACATCTTGACTGTTTTCAGACATTCTGTGTAACAATGGATATAATTCAGCAAAACAAAATCCTTGTTGAATAAAATTTAATAGAGAAAAAGTAAATGGACAAACTTACAGCCATTCTTGATACCATAATTCATAACAGCCCTTTGATTCTGTGTTTTCTGATGCCATATTTAGTAGAAGTCTGAAAAACATAAAATATATGTAAGATAAAATATGGGGTAGTTTTGGTTAGTAGGTACAAAATATACAAAAGGTACAAAATAGTGAACAGTTAAAAAGTGTCTAAAAAGTACATTACACCATACTCAAATGATATATCTAAGATATAGTCAAACTCTCCCAAAAAGTCGCTTAGTGTGTAATGTTGAGTAATGCATACCGAATGGACAAGATTGTAAACTAGCATGCATGGGTTTGGCCTACTTTGTATATATATAATAATTTGGTGTGTGTTTAATATAGTTTGATGCTTGTTTTATAGAAAATATTACTAGTAAACAAATTTGCAACGCCACTACCTAAGCTTGAACACAAGTATAATACAATATGTTCAATACAAAACCATTCAAGGGAGCATATGGTTATCAATTTGTTTCAAGTAATACATCAACAAAAATAGAACATAGCTAAACACAAACACGGTGTTTAAAAAAACTAGCCATTTGTTCACGGTATGAAAGCGCAATTTAATACGATCCTTCACATCCAATGGTAGACCAAAAGCCAAGCGGTATAAAAAATACATACCCAAATACCACAATCACCAAATATCCCTACCGCTTGGTACTTGTTCAACGATAGTAAATGTAATGAAATAACTAGCCGGATCAATGCCTTTCTTCTCAAATACTTGCGCTTGTGCTAGGACCTCGTGTAATTGTAGTCGTGGACAAAAGTAGCAATCGCCTTAAAAAACTAATGTTTTAAAAGTCGTTAAACGGTTATGTATTAATTTATGACATATGAATAAATAGCCAAACCTAAACACTCCCTCGCTTGATATAAAACTCGCCATTCCTCTTCAAAAGTTTGACCGCTATCATAAAGGTAACAATGCCGTGTCATCTCCAAACGGGCAAGAAACCAATGAGCGCCGGTTTCATTAATCGGCATGAAAACCTACAACGTTTGGGTCACAAACATAATATCAATATATGGCAAAAGCTAATCAAAGATTATTAATCGGCATGTATATATATATCGTTACTTACGTGTTTAACGCCGCACCATGGAATAGAGTATCTTTCACCATTAGCATACCACAACCAAGAAAGAATTTTGTAATGTGTTTAACAAAATAGCTACTAACCATCGCCCAATTAGCCAGACGGGCCTAACATGCCAAAGGTAATTAACCCACAACTCTATGTGTCAGAATTTCAAACATGAATGAGTGTGATAAACTTTATAAGAAATCATTTCAGATGTACAGCTTGTATGAGTACTTGCCTCATCCCTTAGCCAACCTTTCCTAGGCGGGTCTAAGCAAACCAAACTTTCCCAAAACCTTCTATCCACACACATCGCCACACCAAGGAAACTTGCGCTAAGTGGTCCTATTTGTCCAAGAAATTCATCAAATTCATTTGTAAAATGAACTCGTTGACAAAGATTGGTGCAACAGGCAAGATCCTAGTATATGAAACAATTAAACTTATAATCATTTGTCATTAACAAGATATATTTTAAAAGGTTGTCAAGAAGTATTTTCATACCTCAACCCAAGGCGTGACAAATTTAAGTTTTTCACTCATATCCGATCGTGTAAGCTAGAGCATCGCTTTTCTTTTCAAAGATATGCATTGGTCCAATAATACGAATTAGCTTCACCCGAACGTTGTTCACTCCTCTTGAAACCGCTAAACGCGCTCACCGGCTTTCATATGATCCGAGTTCATGATTGCTTCTCCCTTTTCTTTCGCTCATTTTCATACGCAACCTCTTTTCCTCTTCCCTCATTATCAACTTGTCCTCTTCCATCCTCAACCTCTTCTCTTGTTGCATCAATCTTGCTTTTTAACCGGCACTTTCTAATTCTTCATGTCGCAACATTAATTCTTCTTGGATAATAAATTCGTCATTTATAAATAACCTATCATTATGATATGTTATGCTACGGAAAGAGTTTTACACTTGTTTACCGATTTTGTACATTACCTTGCAAGATCGTCATCGAAAAATTCATCTAGCCGCTACCGATGAACTAGTATCAATGCTTGACCGACTTGACTCAAACAAGTCAAGAAAATCATGATTAAGCTCATCACAAACCTGCACTAAGATGCCGAGATCATTACTTAACCCAATTTCTCCTAAGAATGAAAATAAGTATTTATAAAAGGATATATACGAAAGATAATGGATAATTGAAGGGTCGTTTTGTAAATTTAGTGTATCCATCGCTAGAGTATATGAAACCATCGCTAGAGGTTTTCAATCCATCGCTAGCGTGTTCCCGATAATACTTGAAGGGTCGTTTTGTAAATTTCGTGTATCCATCGCTAGAGTATATGAAACCACCGCTAGTGGTTTCAACCACGCTAGCGCCTTCGATAATACTCGAAGGTCGCTTTTGTAAATTTCGTGTATCCATCGCTAGAGTATATGAAACCACCGCTAGTGGTTTTCAATCCACCGCTAGCGCCTTCGATAATACTTGAAGGGCGCTTTTGTAAATTTCGTATCCATCGCTAGAGTATATGAAACCACCGCTAGAGGTTTTCAATCCATCGCTAGCGCCTTCCCGATAATACTTGAACGGTGCTTTTGTAAATTTCGTATCCACCGCTAGAGTATATGAAACCACCGCTAGTGGTTTTCAATCCATCGCTAGCGACTTCGATAATGTCAAAGTATATATACGATAAAAAAAAGAAGAAGGATATATTACCCCATTTCTTTCTCGAGCAAGAACCCGAAAAAGGGACGATATTATTATCGATTCGTGTGATTATTGATGGGTATATGAGTTTGAACAAATGCTTAAATAACTCGAATAATTGTCTCAAGTTTGAACAAACGCTTATTTAACTCTGTAATAACACGATCCGTGTTATGTCGATCTCTATTATATCGCCTCTCACCCTGCGTATAATAGGTAAATGTTTCTTCGCCTTGCCACGCTTATGCGTCTTTGCCATCTTCTTCAACCACTGTCAGAGATGTGTTGTTTTCACCGGTGGAGTTCTAGGTATGTAATCATGGAAAATGCCGTAAACTTTATATACCAATCGATCTCCTCTCGCTATTGTCGGTGTCATTCTTTAACAGATTCAATCCTTAAAAACAAATAATAATGTTCAATAAAAATTGCATTAATGTAGAAAAAAGATTGCATTAATAAGAAAATTTTATATATTACTTTTACCTTTCAAAAAAAAACTTATAATCGATCTTTTGAAGGTGTATTCTTTGACCACGCTTACTCCTCTTGGCATAATATCGTGAACTTTATTCCACCATAGAATGCTTCTTTCAAAAGACTCCAGATCCAAATCTATACTGATTTTGGAATTTCAATAAAAATAATAGCATAAAATATTGATACACAAATGAATCCAGCTTTATATTGATATATAAAATATTAACCTTGAAAGCCCAAACGAATCCTCGACAGGTATAGGTTGGAACAAACTTGTGGTCTTTGTTAATACCTTGAAGGAAATCCCACTTGTGTTTATCTCGCAACATCCAAAATTTCATCATACAAATGCCTCCAAATATGCTCTCCCATGGAAAGGCATCCCAATCATCTAGGTTTTCAACTAATCGCACGAGAGAAACATCAACTTCCCGAACCAATAATCGCCCATGAAGATAACCTCCAAAGCTAACAATAGACAAAGACGCATCGCATCTTCGTCGATATGATACCAAATGCCTCTTCATCCTCAATTAGGCCAAGAATATCTAAGTTTGTAATTTTTGAACCTGAATGTTTTGGGAAAACCCTTGACATAAAATTGAGGTGTCCAGATCCATATTTTCAAAACTTACTTTTCCAAAATTAAAACCAGTGATAAGCGAAAACTCGACGATCGAAATGAAGGGACGGTCATCAATATAATATACAATCGGCATATCATAATGGTTTTCATTCGATAACATTGTTTTGTAAAACATAATCTATCATATGTGCTTCGTGGTCAAAATAAGAAAGGTCCAACCATTTACCAAACAAGTTTCCCTAAACAACTTCCTTCGATTTTATCCAACTTGGATTTTATTAAAGAAAAGTAGTTTGGTTTATCATGATGATTTTACCATATTCCTACAAATGAAAAAATAAAATAAATAAATAAATAAAAATAAAAATACTCTACTTAATAACATGTAAGGGGAGTAACAAACCTGCATTCAATCATCCAAGCCTCACACTACAATTTTGTAACAAATGCCAAGTATACTTTCAAAAGGTAGAACAACAAAGAATCACATCTCGTATACACCGATAAATTACAAACCCAAACACAATTTTGTAACCTTTGCTAACTTAAATAAACAAAATTGTTGTTGCAAAACTACTATTAAACATGATTAATTTCAAATAAATAAGGGAAAACAAATATACGAACAATTTATATATATCAACATAAAAACATACCCGAATATTTAAACATTTTTTTGCGAGATTTTGGAAGACGATGGTTCTTGACTTGTAGGAGTAATTTTGTAATGGGGTGTAATGTATGTGTTATTCTAATTCATTGGTTAGAAAGATATGTGATAAGTAAAAAGTATTTTACCGTGGTGTAAAATTGGGAAAAGTACAAAACTACTATTTGGCCAAAACCGCTAAAATTAATTCGCTAAGTCGCCGACATCGGGGAAGCAAAAGGAATAAAATATTACTTTTAAAGTTTGACTTTTTCTAAAATATCAAAAAAAATCGCATGAATCTTAAAAAGTCACTTGGATATTAGTCGACTAAAATTCATAGGTACGAAAATGACGGAATCGAAAAGTCGTGACACGTGTCACTATTACATTGGAAGGATAAAGTCAAAGCCTCAAAGCCTATTTTGGAATACCCAAACTTTTTCCTAAAAAGTGACGACACCTCGAAATAAAAACGATTATTAAATTTTCCTTTAAAATATATATGACCGAGGTAAAATAAACAAATTTTACAACACTATATTATCGATTTAGGCCGTTGAAATAGAAAAAAGTACAATACTGATCTTCATTTGATTGTTCGAAGTAAAAGAATTATGCACAATATTGTACGAGAATGAATTTCAACCTGATAGTTTTCACCTGTCGGTTCAAGTCATTTTAATAACGTGTGAGAATGTGAGATATATTTATGATACATATAGTGTGACAAAGTTACTTGTTAAAAAAAGATGTGAACTTTATTGCAACTCGTCACTAAACAAATTTGATAACATTTCATTGTTAGTCATTTTCTCTTCGAGAAGTTACGCTGAGTTGGGGACAATATAAATGTTTGAAAGTTAGAAGGTCAACCTGATTACAGATACAACTTTACATTGGTTAGCAATAATCCCATAGGCTTTAAGTTGAAGAATAATCTTCAAAAATAGTTGTACGATTGTGGTTAAGGGGTGGCGGTGATGGTAAAGACAATGGTAGTAGGTTATAAGGTGATAGTCATGGTAGTAGCACACGATGGTTATGCAGGTGTTGAATGGTCGTGATGGAGGTGATGGTCATATCGAAAGCCTGCGATGGTCACAATAGTTATGGCAAAGATGAATATTTTTATAGTACACGTATCATAACGGGATATTTAGAAAGTATGCGTTTATTATATGGCTTAAAAAAATATACATAACGCTACATAAGTGTCACATATAACTTGGTATCTTTTGCCTATGAAGCAAGTTTCCCAATATTATATTAGTACGAATTTAAAAGTTCAGGTATCATACAAATAGTTTTTTTATTTCACATATTATACTGGAATATTTGAAAAAATACGCGTAGACAAACTACAATATGTACCTAACAATCAATTTGCTAAATTAACCCTTAAATAAAAGAAAGAAATAGTTTACCTGCTATGAGAATTTCAAAAATAAAACAATGGCAAACTAAAACTCATTGTCAAACTATTGCTACATTTCTCGGATGACTTTTCATGATTCTTATCTAATCACGGAGAGATGGATTGTTTTCTTATCTGAAGAAATTTTATATTCAACTAATTTTAGTTAAAATATAACATGACCTGTTATCGACCAGTTTTTAGTTTTGCAGTGTTAAATTATTACAAAACTAATTCATGATCGTAATTGATTAGATATCTAACTACTGTAGCTAACTATTTTCAAGTAGCTCATACATAGAGTTTTAATTCATTTGATTTTTTATGATCTAAAGACACTAAGTTTATACGATCCATTTGGATGTGTCTCTTTCCCATGAATTTTAGATCTCGAACCGATGTAAATGAATCGTATAAACTTAGAACCGTATTAAGCGCACCATGTACATAGTTAATACACAGATTTATAGAAGGATTTTGCTAACATGTGCTCAATGAGCACATGTCAGAGTGTGTTAGTTAAAACACCTACTTGTTTTTTATATCGAACAACGCTTTTAATAAACATTAATTAAAGTTATAAACCACTTTAGTTAAATACTTTTATGGGTTAATTAACTTAAACTTTCTATTGATATGTACCAAAACATATGCAAAACGGGCACATGTTAAAAAAAAATACTTATTTAGTTATTTTATATTGGTGGCGTTTCTTTTGAAAATGGCGACAACCTAAGGTACTATGACAACATTGGTTTTTATTAATTAAGATTGCTTATCCCTTTTTAAAGTCTAAGCAGCCGGATGCCATCATAGATTCATGGCAATTGTCTCGTGTCCAAATTTTAAGTTGACGAAAAATATTTTAGTATAAATAAATGAACAAAATATGCAATGTTTTTGCAATTATTGATCTAAGAATAATAATCAAAATATGGTTGAAGAAAGTATTCTTTTGTGTAGGAATCACAAAAACGTATCTATTTTTTTTGGTAATCATGGTTTTCGACCTTGTAGCAATCTACGGTGTTTGAATCTACCGCCACAAAAAAGAACGTTATTGAATTAGCAAGCTTTTACCTACCAAATAAATTGATTTTTCAGAAAGAATATCCATGTCAAAGTTGGTTTACACTACAAGGATAGCTTGCAAATATAACTATTGAATCTGCAAGTAATATGAGACGTATGTGATAACAACAAGGAATTGACCATGTATTTTTTTCCTTTAAAACAAGTCTCAAGCAAAAATAAAATGAAACGTCGTTGAAACTCGAACAAATGTTTTGCTAACGAAAGTCTAGATATGTTATCGCTAAGTCTATGTGTAACAAGGGACATCAAAAATCGCATTCATCTCAGCGTCATTTCAGCTTTCTCTCTCTACTATCAACTTAATGTAACAAGATAACCAACTTCATCATCAAAACATACATCACTAAAATACAAATATACCATACAAAAAACCATTTAATAGGTACACACACAAAAACAAACCTCTAAGACTCGATCGCCTGCATGACCGAGTTTATGTTTTTTCCAACTTGCACGCATCTTCCATGAGTGTTCGTAATAGTCTTAAACCCGTCTTGTAAGTGCTAACAAGGCATACAACACGTCTTTGTATGCCTTATTAGTTATTACATGCGGTCTGAATTGATAACTTTACTGTTATTCATGGTTCATATTGATTAGATGATACTCTCAACTTTGCAAAAAAACCGTAGAAGGATGATAATTTATTTCTGGTGACGGGCTTTCATCGTTTTTTCTCGATATTTTTGAGATTTGACGACCATGCTTCTTACGGTTTCATGTTTTAAGCAAAAGATAGTATTGTATTTGTACCATGGTTGATTATAAGCTTATATTATATCGTCCCAAATTAATAGTCTATATTTTTTGTTGGGATATCACAATTTAATTATCCTTTACTAAAAATAGATTAAAATTTTTGATCGAGTTTATCATATTACCCTTACTTGAAATTACTATTACAAACTTTTGAATTTTTAAATTAATTAGTCTAAAGTAAAACTCTCATTCGCTAAAATATATATATATATATATATATATATATATATATATATATAAATTAGTTATCATTTTTTTAAACTTTATTTATTTGTCGAAGATAATTATTTTGAGACAGAGGAGTAGCTTCTATCCATCTCTGTCTTCTCTTACTTCATATTTTTACTTTGTTTTATATTTTCTTGTTTTGATATTCGATGTTATTATATCTATATACTAAAAGGCATTCCTTGGGTGGGCCAAAGCACATGTCTTATATGGTAATTAGCACCCAAATCTCACATTCTATTGGTTGGTTTATTGTCATTAGAAGCATTCTTTATGCATGGCAGCCTGTGATTGGTTCTCAAAGTTGTCATAAGAACTCGAATGAACAGTGTCGGTTTCCTCCTTCCTCCTTCATCAAAAAGCCTACCGTAAAATTCCGATCCACTCGCCTTCTATAACCCACTTTTAATACCAAAATCACACACCGATTTACACACCACTTCCTTTTTCATCAAAAGCCACACACTCGCTCATCATCAAACCCCCAAACATACGCACGACAACACGTATCTAAACACCCGTGAATCAAGTGAACCTTTGAACGCCGGAATAAGCAATGATCATCGACAACATCGCATCAAATGTAAAAAATAGAATCGTGGAGTGGTACAAATATTCATATCTTTTAATTTTTATTGTTTTCTTTAGAATAATGAATTAAGAGTGGTTTTATTATGCGGCGGTAAGATGGATTAAGGTGTCTATTCCTTTTATACCTTAATAAGTGGTTCGGGGCGGCCGACGTAAGATTTGGGTACCACTTATAAAAAGTCCGAGGTGATAACCATCGCTTCTTCAACCGCATTCTTTTGGCGGGTTTCTACTTTTCGCTTGTTTACCCGTCTCGAGATTTATTGTTGCTTACATGATTGCTATATGAGAATGAATATCATCATTCTCATATAAGGAAACAATAAACCCACGCTTGGAATAATATCATCATTATGTTAATGACGATGTCCTTGATTTTAGAATGATTTTAGTGCTTTTAAATTATTGAAATTAGTTGTGAAGATGGTGCAATGTTTGTGTACTTTTATAGGTTTATTGCCTCGCTTGACTTGAACATGATTATGTTTTCTTTTCGTTTCCTAGATGTAGATGATGATGTCGTTGTTTGTAAGAGGCTGTTGTAACGAGTCTTGGACTTTTAGATTGAAGTTGAGATTGTCTCAGTCTTGGCAATGCAACTTATTATGGTTGCAGCCATGGGGGATGTATCATCTTTGTACGTTTTTTTGGCCCAAAAATAGTCATGTGCTAAGTACCATATTTATTTTTATGAGATGTTAGTGATGGTGATAACAATTGTAGTAGGCTGTGATGATTCTTAGTGAATTCGATAAAGCTGAGATTCTCTTCATCTTGACATGGCAACTTATTATGGTTGCAGCCATGGAAGGCGTATAGATTTATGTTTATTAAGATTTCTCATATTTTTTTATGTAGGGCATTCCATTGCATACAAGTGTCTCTTCTTTTTGCAATTTAAGAGTACGGCTCACTGAACATGATGTATTAATGCCAGCGACCAGAAAAGTTATATGGTTGATCACAAGATGATTAAGAGAAGTAGGCACACATATGGTGGTGCGACTTTTTGAGTTTTATTCTTCTTTCAAACAATTTCTTTCAGATGCTTAATCTATCCATGTATTGATTGTTGTGTTATACTTTTCGAGGTTGGTTGAGACAGATTCAATTTCAAGATTTTTAAATCAATTTGTAAGTGTATCAACCTTAATTACATTATCTTTGACATTTTCATATTTTTGGGTTGTTGGAGGATTACAATATTTTTGCAACTGTATGATTTTGTCGAAATTAGCAAGTGATTTAAATGTTTGATGTTGTCCGCGCTCAAGAACATGTTCTGGAAAGGACAAGAGGCCAGGGAAAGGTGGGAACAGGTTCTGCAAGAGTATTGGTTTAGGCTTCAATACTCCGAGAAACACTATTGAAGGTATACTTTATTTACTTATCGATATATATTATATTTTTTTGTTTGTGAAATCACATTTGTTATTATGGTGTGATTTATAATCATATTGTTTGGGAGTATTTGAATTAGCTTATTTATGTGGCTTAAGGGGTTGTTTATTATAAAAGATTGGTAAGCTGTCAAGTCAAGCTTATGAGCTTTATAAAGGCATTAAGCTCAACTTGATAAGTTTATAATCCCACCGGGTCACACATATACAAAATATTTAATACAATCATGACTGTTGTTCCAGCGTGTGTGAGTGTGTGGCAATTCTATCTTATATATGGGATCTTCAAGAGAGAATTCGTTACATTTATCTATTGGACATGTTATTGTCTAAATCGACCGTATAAACATAGGAATTTCTTTGCGTGCTCCACTTAGTGTATCGCTATGGCTCAATACGAAGATACTTTAAAGGGAATGGCAATGTATTTCCCCGATTCACAAAAAATCCTATGATTTTGTTGTTTGCAGCTTATTCAAATGCTTCTTTACCTTCAAAGAATTTCCCATTTTTTATTGATAAAACCGGTTGCCAAGTGGTCCAATTGTTCGGTCGAAAAAGTTTTAAGGAATATATATATTGAAACAGCTGTAAACAGCCGCTCCTCATTGGTTCGCGGTTAAAACAGCCGCTCCTCACATTCAATCATTTTTATGTAAAAATAAGATTTGGATACATTTAAATACTCAGACGGCGAGTTTAGTTGTAAAAATGATGACGATGTAATGTTTCTAGATGATTTGCCACAACCTCAGGTGAAAGATACAAGTGAGCAACACGACACGGGCTAATGGAACATTTGATGAAAAAAGGAATTTGAAGTCGGAATGTATGGCTTGATAGTCCGAGTTTGGAAGATTTGCATAACTTGCTTTAGTCCCTTTACAGGTAGCATGACATTGTCACATTTGTTTTTGCACCCAAATCTCACATTCTATTGGTTGGTTTATTGTCATTAGAAGCATTCTTTATGCATGGCAGCCTGTGATTGGTTCTCAAAGTTGCTGTTAGCAACTCGAATGAACAGTGTGTCGGTTTCCTCCTTCCCTCCTTCATCAAAAAAGCCTACCAGAAAATTCCAGATCCACTCGCCTCTTCTATAACCCACTTTTAATACCAAAAATCACACACTGATTTACACACCACTTCCTTTTTCATCAAAAAGCCACACACTCAGTTCATCATCAAAACCCCCCAAACATACGCACGACAACACAGATCTAAACACCCGTGAATCAAGTGAACCTTTGAACGCCGGAATAAGCAGCGGATCATCGACAACATCGCATCAAACGGAAAAAATAGAATCAGGAGCAGGTACAAATATTCATATCTTTTTAATTTTTTTATTGTTTTCTTTAGAATAATGAATTAAGAGTGGTTTTTATTATGCGGCGGTAAGATGGATTAAGGTGTCTATTCCTTTTATACCTTAATGGGGTTTGGGGCTAAGCCGACCGTAAGATTTGGGTACCACTTATAAAAAGTCCGAGGTGATAACCACGCTTCTTCAACCGCATTCTTTTTGGTGGTTTCTACTTTTCGCTTGTTTACCGTCTGAGATTTATCGTTGCTTACATGATTGCTATATGAGGAATGAATATCATCATTCTCATATAAGGAAACAATAAACCCACGCTTGGAATAATATCATCATTATGTTAATGACGATGTCCTTGATTTTAGAATGATTTTAGTGCTTTTAAATTATTGAAATTAGTCGTGAAGATGGTGCAATGTTTGTGTACTTTACGGGTTTATTGCCTCGCTTGACTTGAACATGATTATGTTTTCTTTTCGCTTCCTAGATGTAGATGATGATGTCGTTGTTTGTAAGAGGTCATTGTAACGAGTCTTGGACTTTAGATTGAAGTTGAGATTGTCTCGCCTTGGCAATGCAACTTATTATGGTTGCATCCACGGGGATGTATCATCTTTGTACGCTTTTTTGGCCCAAAATAGTCATGTGCTAAGTACCATATTTATTTTTATGAGATGTTAGTGATGGTGATAACAATTGTAGTAGGCTGTGATGATTCTTAGTGAATTCGATAAAGCTGAGATTCTCTTCATCTTGACATGGCAACTTATTATGGTTGCAGCCATGGCAGGCGTATAGATTTATGTTTATTAAGATTTCTCATATTTTTTTATGTAGGGCATTCCATTGCATACAAGTGTCTCTTCTTTTTGCAATTTAAGAGTACGGCTCACTGAACATGATGTATTAATGCCAGCGACCAGAAAAGTTATATGGTTGATCACAAGATGATTAAGAGAAGTAGGCACACATATGGTGGTGCGACTTTTTGAGTTTTATTCTTCTTTCAAACAATTTCTTTCAGATGCTTAATCTATCCATGTATTGATTGTTGTGTTATACTTTTCGAGGTTGGTTGAGACAGATTCAATTTCAAGATTTTTAAATCAATTTGTAAGTGTATCAACCTTAATTACATTATCTTTGACATTTTCATATTTTTGGGTTGTTGGAGGATTACAATATTTTTGCAACTGTATGATTTTGTCGAAATTAGCAAGTGATTTAAATGTTTGATGTTGTCTGGCAGTTCGAAGAACATGTTCTGGAAAGGACAAGAGGCCAGGGAAAGGTGGGAACAGGTTCTGCAAGAGTATTGGTTTGGGCTTCAATACTCCGAGAAACACTATTGAAGGTATACTTTATTTACTTATCGATATATATTATATTTTTTTGTTTGTGAAATCACATTTGTTATTATGGTGTGATTTATAATCATATTGTTTGGGAGTATTTGAATTAGCTTATTTATGTGGCTTAAGGGGTTGTTTATTATAAAAAAGATTGGTAAGCCTGTCAAGTCAAGCTTATGAGCTTTATAAAGGCATTAAGCTCAACTTGATAAGCTTATAATCCTACCGGGGTCACACATATACAAAATATTTAATACAATCATGACTGTTGTTCCGCGTGTGTGAGTGTGTGGCAATTCTATCTTATATATGGGATCTTCAAGAGGAGAATTCGTTACATTTATCTATTGGACATGTTATTGTCTAAATCGACTGTACAAACATAGGAATTTCTTTGGCAGGCTCCACTTAGTGTATCGCTTATGGCTCAATACGAGAAGATACTTTAAAGGGAATGGCAATGTATTTCCCCGATTCACAAAAAATCCTATGATTTTGTTGTTTGCAGCTTATTCAAATGCTTCTTTACCTTCAAAGAATTTCCCATTTTTTATTGATAAAACCGGTTGCCAAGTGGTCCAATTGTTCGGTCGAAAAAGTTTTTAAGGAATATATATATTGAAACAACAGAAATGTACCGCCTCCTCATTGGTTCATGGTTAAAACAGTATTCCCTCACATTCAATCATTTTTATGTAAAAATAAGATTTGGATACATTTGAATACTCAGACGGCGAGTTTAGTTGTAAAAATGATGACGATGTAATGTTTCTAGATGATTTGCCACAACCTCAGGTGAAAGATACAAGTGAGCAACACGACACGGGGCTAATGGAACATTTGATGAAAAAAAAAGGAATTTGAAGCTGGGAATGCATGGCTTGATAGTCTGAGTTTGGAAGATTTGCATAACTTGCTTTAGTCCCTTTACAGGTAGCATGACATTGCCACATTTGTTTAACTTTCATGTTTTGTAATTGTATTCTAACAATTTGTACATGTCTTACTGGTAAGATACTTTAATTTTGAGATGACTACACTTAAACCCGACTCTCGCAGATTGTGTCATACCTAATAGCAAAGACTATGTGATTTTATTGCAAAGATGCCATCCATTTTAAACAATTTTTTTACACGGCATTCCCAAGAAGAAATACATGGCACACACTAAGTGGGTTACTACTTACTAATCTTTCACTTCATCTCTAGTTAAGTAGAATTAGCTTTGTTAGCATATATTCGAAAGTTTTTCTTGACAATTTACTTAATGAGCAAATTGACATTCTACTCGTTAAACATTGATGTAAGTGGTGCCACTTTTGCCTGTAGACAATTATTCTGGAACGTGAGTATACGACTGGACTTTTCCATTTATGCAATTCCGTTGAGTTATGTACCTCTTGTTTGTTGACTTCGTCTGATGGTATTCCATTATTGATAAGCCTCTTATGCACTTGTTTCTTGTTTACTAATTTGACTTTGATTAAAATTTCTTAGGTAAAGCCGTAAAGGGTCCAAATACACAGTTTATTCTGCTGTCTGCTTTTATTTATGTAAATGTTTCTTTTACCAAACGTTTCAACTAGTGCTATTGTCTGTGCTAATTGGCTTCCTAAGCATCACATCGTAATGCATCGTCACAATCGATCCATTACATAGTACTAGTCGGTGCACATGCACGCCGGCCCGGCGATAAGTATAGTTATATGTGTTTGCTTACCCGCTTAGTGAATTCGTTTCACAACACTTCGAATGTATATGTTATATTGTAAGTGTTTGTTTGGGTTACCCAGAACTTTCCCGTAGCTTTTCCACGACATCATTATTCCCGCATATGAAATACCCTAAGAATCTTTTACGTCAAACACTACCCCAAAAGTATTTGATTTTGACTTAATCAAGATTATATCGATTGAAATAAATGAAATACGTGTTAAAGTTGTAAAATTTGAATTAAAATAAAATAAACCCATTAAAAATATAAAAACTAAAACTCATAAAATATATCAAAATGGATGTTGAATTAAAGAAGATAAAATTTTAGAAAATATGGTGAAATTAGATTATAAAAAAATAAGTAGATAAAAGATATTTTAATTTAAAATAAAGATTTAATTTTAGTTGAGAATAATACGTGTCATTTTATAATTGGGCTCTTTATCTTAATTTTTAGTGGTTAGGAGTTAAGCAGGAGTTTGTTAGAAGTTAGCCGGAATATGTTAAGGTCGACACACGTCATCTCACGATTGGAGCTCCTTATCTTAATTTTTGTTATAAAACTTTTCCATAATAAGTAAGTAAAAAGTCAATTTTTAAGCTCTCTAATTTTAAAAGACCTAAATGCATTATAAAGTAGTATAGATTAACGTCTTACTTGATTTAAAAAAACAAAACAAAAAAAGGTAATATCACTTGTCAAATCCAAAAAAAAAAAGTTGTGGCTTTAGTTCAGCCATGTATATGTGAGTATTGCCATACAAAACAAGTTGTAATACTTTTTTTAGCAACAATATATATGAGATGGTTGATTGAAGATCCTAGTTTCATTCCATTATAATCATGTAGTGTTAAACTGTTATGGTTGATTGAAAATCCTAGTTTCATCCAATAGTGATTACTGATTATCACATACTTAAAACCCGATATGCCAACGATAACGCGCACTTTTGTTTTAAGTTATTTTGATCCAAAGTACAGGATGATTTTTAAACCTTTTGTTATTTGTTTTCAGCTTCGTTCTTCACTCGCATAATTATACAAGAAACAAAATTTGTTTGTTTATTTTTCTATTAATTTTTAGCTAAAGTGTCTGATTGTCACATAGAAAGGGTTGATGGGTTACTACGTTAGCCCATATCGCTGGAAACTGAAGCTATTGGGTTTCATTGGGTATTTGGCCCTGACATGAATGACTGACAAATAAACTTTCACGTATCAGAGATATTCAGAATCAGATCCAAGAATAAATAAAAACGTTACTTTCACGTTAAGTAACAACACAAAATAATGATAATTAATTTTGATTAACCTGCAATAGTATAGTAATTAACGGAAAAAATAGTACAATTCAGTTTGTTAGGGTAGTCAATAGTCGTACCAAGGTAACAAAAGAGTGAAAGTCAAAGACATAATCTGACGGTCAATTGAAAAAATAAATAATGTAAAAGTTAATTAAATCGTTTTGAAAATTTTGTTATTTCAAGTCATTTTTGATAAAAATTTTACTGATCTTTGACTTATCTAGATTTCTACGAATCTTTCTGAAAAACCAAATAGATAACGAATAAGAATAAGATAAGAAATAATAGTTTGTTTTGAACAATAGATGTCTTTCACATCGAACTATAACAATGACGAGAAAAGTATAATGTAGGTTCAATATTTTTTAAAGAGTTTAATGAACTAATCATGATTATCTATTTTTCTTATCAAAACAAACAAAATAAACTCTCACTATTTTCTAAAAAAATTAAATATCGCAAATCAATAATCGTTACGCGAAAAAAAATTATACCACTACGACGAGACTTAATTCATCTATCTATAAAAGGGCACTTCTATATACTTTTGAGAAAACTTTTTTTTCGACATTTTTTTATAAGTGTTGAAATTTAAACTAGACAGAGTGGGGAAAACCTCACCCCTTGGTGAGTGACTCATCCACGACACACTCAAAACACAAGTCCAAAGTCAAGGCCAAAATTGCAAACTTTGGTGAGTTACTCACCATAATATTTTTATGGGCCCAATTCAAAAGTAATGTTTTTTTTTTATTTGTTTTGTGAGTGTTTGTGAAATATTGAATGAAATATATTTTGTATAAAGTGATTATTTTAATAAATATGAGATATGGTGATCAAAACAGATGTATGGTGAAAGGGAGTGAGTGAAACTGAGAGGAAAGAGAAAGCTGAGATAGCGGTGACTGATTCACCCACCACTACTTTCAATCTTACGTTTGGAGAAATCACATGTGATTTGCTATTTTTAAATCACATGTGATTTTATGAAATCACATGTGATTTGTGAAATCACACGTGATTCCTAACATACAAATCAAATGTGATTTTTTAAGACACAAATTTTAACACCATAACATAACTTGAAAAAAAAATGTTCGTCGAAATATATCGAAGTGTCCGTCTACTTGAAGATAAAAAAATTCTCGTCGCGATAGTATATTTTTCGTCGCTTAATGATTCACTTTTTGTAAAATATTTTGTTTTTTTTTAAAATGATGAAAAATAATTTTTTTATTAATTTTGATTAAAAAAATAACTTGGTAAGATTGATTTATTAAATCTGTAAGGGTTCGTTTGGTAGGACGAAATGAAATGTCAACTGAATGAAATAAAAGATGTAATTGAATGAAGAGTGTAATTTAATAATTCATTGTAGTTATTAATCATGTTTGGTTTTATGATAAAACGTAATGGAATCGATAATAAAAAGATTAAAATACCCATTAGTGATAGAAAATTTATTTAATGTGGTTAATTAATGATGAAGTTTTATATAATTTTGATTCTATTACAAGATGTAATGAAGAAAAAAAATAAGGGCCCCTTAAGGAGTGGTTTTAATGTAATGAGTCATTATTTATAATAAATCATTACATTCACTAAATGTAAACAAAAAACATTTATTCAATACATCGTAATAATCTTTTCCATTACGTCTTTAATTACGATATACCAAACACTACGTAAAGGATATAGAATTTATATTCATCTCAACTCTAACAACGTGTCATTATCTGATATCTAGTTGTTAAGTAAAAACAAAAGTTCACCTACAATACGAATTTCAAAATATAAAACCATGGCAAACTAAAACTCATCGTCAAACTATTGTTACATTTCTCCATTTTAGATGACTTTTCATGATTCTTATCTACTAAACACGGACAGAGGAATTATTTTCTTATCTGAAGAAATTTTATATTCAACTAGTTTTTCTTAAAGTATAATATGACCCGTTACTGGTCACTTGTTTGTTTTGGCAATGTTTAGATTACAATAATAAATAGTCAATACTTGTAATTGATTAAATATCTAATACTATTTTCAATTATTTGTATATAAAGCTTTAATTCATTTTTTATTTAATGATCGATCTATGATACAAAGTTCACACGATCCATGTGGTCGTTGTCCCTTTCACGCCAATCAGACGAATTTAGATCTTGAGAAAGTTGAATCTATTTGACATCTATAAAAAAATGCAGCTTATGTGATATTTGAAAGTGGCTATGCATAATACATGGTAACATGGCACTAGGTTTAAAGTGTATTATTGGCATATGTTTGGATGTGAGTCGAGCCGTGTTCGAGTCTGCCAGAGCTAGAGCATGACTCGTTTATAGCTATAAAGCTCGAGCTCGTTTTAAGCTTTATATATTTAGTTTGAACTCGGGTCGCAACAGATTTTGTAGGATCAGACTTGGCTCGGACTCAACTAATTTTAATGATGTGTTAAACGAATAAAGCTCAAATCAGTTTATTAAGCATAATAGGCTCGAGCTCGTTCTTTTATTTTAAACTCGTTTACATAGTTATATGTATACAAAATATATGTACATATATATTTTAAAAGCTTGTTTAAACTCGCGAGCCTAGTTGATCTCTATATATAAAGCTTGGGCTTAATTATTAATTGAGCTCAAACTTAAGCTTAAGCTCGTTCAAGCTTTTTATCAATTAGATCCTTAGTTTTTCATGAGTGACTTGGCTTGTCTCCACTTCCATATACTCCGTATATCTATTCTGGGATGAAACTTATTCCCATACTAGGCGTGCTACGCACATAAATAATACACATTTATAGTTTAAGATAGATCGAATTCTCAATATCCAAAACTGTACTCACTTTGAGTTCCACAAAATTGCTTATCTCTACATATAATATCCTTCTAAATCTTTACTACTCCATCATCAGTCTTGCAGACCAAATTATCAATGTAACTTTCATTTATATAAATGACGTTTCTTTCACTTGAAATGAATTTCAATATGCGATGAATAATTGAAATGGACAACAACTTAAGGTAGTTACGAGTCTACGAGAACATTGTTTTTTACTCTCTATGCAGCCGGACGCCATCATGGCACAAAGAATAAATTTTTAACATCGACCACAACCACAATTGTCTCATGTTCCAAAGAATAAAGTTTTTAACATCATATGTGAACAAAGTATTCTTTTGTGTAGGAGACGTATCTCGTTTAAATAAAAGGTAATGTTTATATAGAAAGGTGTAAAAAAAAATTAAAAATAAAATAGCAATCTTTTAGCTACCGAATAATTGATTTATTCTTTATTTATTTATTTTTAGAACGACAACTAACTATCTCACAATAGACGATTATCTCACATGTCCTAACCAGAACTTTACCTCACAACCATTTGGTTAAAGAGATTATCACAATAAATAGTAACAAATTGTATCAATGAAACACAAGCCTTTTAGTTGATATTGTTTATATCATTGACTCTTCAGAAATGTTATCCATGTCAAAGTTGGTTTACACCACAGAGATGGCTTGCAAAGATCATTATTAAAAGTTTAAAACTACAAGTAATATGAGACGTATGCGATTACAAGTTTACAACAACAAAAAATTGACCATATATTTTATGCCTCGTAAAAACAAGTCTTAATCTTAAACTAAAACAAAACATCATTGAAACTAACACAAATGTTAGTACAAAATGTTATCGTTAAATGGATAACTTTTACAGTATCATCCATGGTTATTTTTTATTAGATGATAGTCACAACGATAAATATATAACTCACACTTGATTGTGATTGAGGAAAAGAACTTTTTACATTTCATTATAGTTGAACAACATTTGCTCAAAGTATTGTTCACTTCATATTCTGTGATATAATCTCTAGTCAAGTAGTTCCCATTATTAGAATATCCTATAAAAGTATTTCATGGCAATTTTCTTAATGAGCATATTGACATTTTACTCGTTAAACACTCATTTAAGTTTTTACATATTGTAACTTGAGCCATTTTGCTTGTAGACAATTACGGAGTATTCTGGAACGTAAGTATTTGACTGGACTTTTCCACTTAATGCAATTCCGTCGAGTATGTTGACTTCTGTGAAATGGTATTCCTATATGGATAAGCTACTTGTTTCTTATAAGTTCTTACGTAACCAGTCCAAATTCACAACTTATTACTATGTTGTCTTTTTTCTTCTCAACTTGTCACAGCTGTTAGATGACACATGAAGTTATTTTATTTATTTTTAGGAAAGTTTTAAGCCAAAGATAATGTAAACGAGGTGGAAACCCCCCGCTGCGTTGCGGCGGAGTTTTTTTTTAATTTTTTTGAGACCTTAGGTACGTTACAGACTCATATTTACTCCTATATTAAACATTGCAATCTCATAAACACACTGCAAGTTCCATACCAGCATAGCATGAGATTATGGATCATGGATCATGTAATCCACAACTGCTGATCTACCAAATAAGGAAAAAAACCTATGTAAAAAATCCGCTAGTATATGAATATCGGAAACGTCATAGCATGAGATGCGAGAAGTTGTCCACACGCGCAATCTATCTTTTCTTGCAACCAAAACCTATCGTATTTCGAAGTGTTGGCTTGTTTGTTACTTTTTTTTATTAAGTCACTTTTAATTAAGAGATGAATTAATGCAGACACCCTCAGTTTTATTGCTTAATGTTTTCAGTCATCTTTCTCTATTAAGTTCCAAACAAACAGTTTTAATATGACTTAATGAATTCAGTTTTTTTCATATTAAGTCAATTAAGTCACAAACAAACACCACCTACTCAAACTCACCTAATCGTTACTGATTTTCACCTTTTCCAACTACGCCATAAAACAAATATTATTAAACTCGGTACATACCAGCGTACCACATTTACTTAATGGACATAATAGTCGTAGTTTGGGACAATAAGCGGAATTTGAACTCAAATAGCACCCCATTGTATCCTTTAGTCACAACTGTGGTTCCATCTTGATGCTTCCCAATTGGTTTCAATCTAACAAACAAACGAAGCGTAATGTGGTAAATTAGGATGGATATATTATATTCGCTTTCCATAGTAATACTCAATATGGACCTTTCAAAAAGAATCACCATCTATTTAATAGCTAAAAAGGAAACATTCAAATGGATAGAAGCCACAAAAAGTCTGGTTTGGATGCACATGAAATTTCAATAAGTAAAAAAAGACGGTTTAAGCGGTTCAAGTACTCATATATACTGGTTTTAGTGCTGATAGAAATAAGGCGAGTTCGCTATCTTGAAATTTTGTTACGCTAAAGTACTTTTTATACCCATATTCGACATAATTAATCTTAATACAAATTGATCCCACAATTTTAAAAGCCATTTTCTAGACTATTCCTTATCATTTATGCAATAAAACTTGTATACTAAATAAATATGTTATGCTTGCAAAAAGGTTAGTTCGATGAACAAATCTAATCCTGAATATATTTTAAACCCAATGTGACCTTTTCTCAAAAAACCATATATCAGGTTATATTCGGCTTTTTTAGTAGTATATGTTAAGTGACCTCCCTACTGATGGAGTCCCAGTTGGATACCCTTTTATCACTTTGGAGTTAATTATGTAATGCGTCTATCTGATTTCCAAAAGGGGCGTGATCATTAATGGTTAGACATGTTAACATTGTTGACAAAGATCAAATGGATAAAGCTATGTACCTCGTCGGCCGTAGTAACTTGTGATGATTCTCGTAGTGACCTCTTTACATTAGCATTCATTTCTTCGGTCACCTCGACCTCTACAATAATAAAGATTTTCTTCTGATCACATCGACCTCGACATCTTCTTCTGCAACATATATTGAAAAGATATTAAATATTGTCACAAATAAGCATGGATTTGATATGTCTTGACGATTCTAGCTTTTCTCATTTGCAAACGTAAAGCCTTACCAAACACCCCTTTATTACTCAGTCACTTCAGATAAAAAGTATGTTCTTTTTTTTTTACTATATACAACTTTCTAAATTGTTTTACTCAAAAAAGAAAAGCTAGTAACTACTTTTATTTCTGTTTTGGTAATTACGATATGAAAAACATATGTTTCCTTTAGACAACCAACAATGTTTTTTGGTTTAAACCAACTCTTCACGAATTGGCCAAAATCACCCTTTTTGTCACTCAAGATTCAATTATGGTCTATATTAAGTCTTAAAAGCACATAACTTTTTGCGTTGTAAGTTACTCTAAAAGAGCTGAATATGCAATAAAAAAAACTATACCATATAAGGTTCTTATATATAAACCCTTCGTGTTTTGGAAATCGTCAAATGGCCGTGGGTAGCAACCATTAAATTAACCCCTTCCTTAGACACTCATCCTCCTTCTTTGTCCTACACCACCACTAACAAAATTTAAAAGTCTGTGACCATTGCATGAGTCTGTACAATTAAAAATATAGGACCTATTAGATTCAAACTATTTATATAGCACAATAACTAAAGTCAATACAAAATTGGTATCAAGTCTTCAAATCTGATCTTTCGCATAATGAAGTTTTTTTGTATGATCACATCTGTCACATTCGTTGTCTTTCCAATATAATCCAAAAGCAAAAATACAATATATGTAACCATATTCACAAATGCAAGAACGAAAAATTGGAATGATGAAATCAGAGGTAATGAAAAATGTTTGTATCATATGCCTACTACGTCTCTTGTACAACTAATCATTTCTTTAAAATAGAACGCTATAGATTTACCTTAAGATTTACACACACATGCGCCTCCATAGATGATGTTCAACAAAGTAACACGAACCATCAGAACTGCATATTACGCACCGCAAAAAAAATTATAAAAACCTATAACCAACCAATTCCAAACACCCTCTTAACGACTTAACTATAACAAACCATCATAATCTGATTGAACTAACCTCCATTTGTAATAGAGTATGTTGATAATACCTGAAGTTAACATCCTAAGCTTGTAAGGAGAGGAGTTGCGCGTGAGGACAACTTCTCGCAGTGGCCCTGGTTGGATTTACCTAATACAATTTTTGCAATTTACTCTTTTATGCTAATATGAATTAAACTTTCTTAAAAACAAAAAGTTTCGGTCGACGTGGTCTTTTGCACTTAACGACAGCCGCTACACGACTTATAACAACGTTTTACACACAACTGATACATTAAAAAAAACATAATTTACGCATCAAAATTGGTTTCATATGAGCTTAAAGAAGTAATATACACATCAAAAAAATAAAATAAAATAAAATAAATAAATAAATAATTAAAGAGTTAAACAAACAGAGGTTTCTATGCTTGTCAATAATACTTTCTATGCTTCTATCTCTACAACCTATAACATCAAGTAATTTATTAGTATAGTTTCCTCCACTAATCAAGAAATATTGTCATATCTAAAAATTAAGACGAAGCTTCATGTAACAAATGAAAAACACAAGTATTATATCGTCGCTACAAATATATTCATATGCTAGTAAATTTTACCTTTTGCTTTATCATGTTGTTTCTTCTGATTTTATCAGAATCTGATCATGTGTGACCATACATCATACCCTGCATATCGTGAAAACAAAATCAAGTATTTGCAATAAGGGTATTAAAAGAAAAAAAAAAAAAAAAAAAAAAAAAAAAAAAAGACCCAAGTGTAACTCACTGGATTTCTTAGAGCACCTCGTCGAAGAGAAGAAAGAGGTTTTTTGGTGAAGAGATTTGGATAAGCAATATGTTTGAGTCGGTGTTGGTGTGTAAAGTGTACCTGGAAACTTCAGCTAGCTGGATCCAAAAAGACGCCGCCTTTTTTCCTGGACTTGTAATTTTTTTGCTATGGGCAGTAACGGGTTTTTGATGGGCTTACACCGGGCCTGAATATTTTATACGAAAAAGCACCGACAGATACTATCGGATAGTATTATTTTTCCCCGCCGACGCTCGAGATTAATATGTATATAGAATAAGATGGTCATTGGTGCCCACTTGGATATTTTGTGATTGTCATGGAACAGAGGAGGGTGGGTAGATGGGTTACTACGTTAGCCCAAATGGCGGAAACAAGAAGCTATTGTATTCCATTGGGCATTTGGGCCCAACATGAACGACTGACAAAAAACTTCCATTTATCAGATCCGCGAATAAATAAAAACATTACTTTCACGGTAAGTTACAACAAAAAATAATGATAATTAATCAGATAAACTTGCAATATGATTATTAAAGTCAAGTAATTACTGAAAAAGTATAGTTTAATATAGTTTTAGAGTAGTCATACCGAATCTTCTCTACAATAACAGGAGGCATGATGTGAGACGAGGGTAAGTTGAGAAAAACAAATTTGTAACAACTAATCGGACCGTTTAGTTTTTGTCATGTGAGCATATAATTAAGTAATTTATTTAACTATTGAATTATATGCTTAATTTACTAAGTAATGAGCCGAGTTGCTTGTAAGCTAATCAAGCGCGGCTCAGTTAAACCATTAATGGTGTTCGAGTTTAAGTTGAACCTCGTTAATAACGGAACCGAGCTTGAGATCAAAAGATTGACAAACTCATCGAGTAAATGAGTCGAATTACTCGTGAGCTAATCATTCTTGGTTCGGTAAAACCTCGATGGGCACGAACGCTTAACTTGTTTCGCTTAATAATGGACATGTGCATGAGCTCCAAATATCGAGTTGGATTGGGCTCGCAACTACAAACATGCTTTTAGAATAAAGCCTTGTCGAGATCGAGGCTAGGCTTGTCTTCATCTAGTTATCCAATATGCCGGCTTTGTTTTGTTTGGTGTTTTTCTTTTACGCGACCATGTCCTTAATGCTGTCAGAATTAAGTGTTTTGCTAAATAAAATGCAACTGTGTTTTAGTGAGTCTTAGTAAATATTACAACCTCAATTAAAAATTAAATAGAAGTTTGCATTTTTATGACTCAAGATGACTCAACTTAATACTTATACACTTTTACACTATTCTTACACCATTGTCTACCTTCTTAATTTCAGTTCTTCTTTTGGCATCATATGCATCACAACTCAAAGTTATTACGAACTGATTTTTATAAATCTTAAAAGTAAAAAATCAATTTTTTAAACAACTTTATACATGTAGCAAAATTGATCTTAAACAAAAGAAGATTAAATTTTAAAAGTTTAGATATAAATTGTTTAATATTTTTTTCTTAATTGTTAATATGTTTTCTAAAAGATATAAAAAAAACTTAAAAACTCGTAAATAAAATTCGCGATAAATTTGTATTGAAAAAGTGAGTAGAATAGAGGAAATTTCAAATGCTTACTCTTATTTTGGTGCTTACCAAGGGACAAATCCACCATCCATCTAATCTATACTTCTATACTATATTATAATGCATGTAAAAGCCAAACCTCATTCCAAACCTAACTCTAAGATAAGGAGCTTCAATCATGAGATGACGTACATTCTTAACAACCCAAGTTCGGCCTCCTAACCACTAAAAAGTAAGATAAGGAGTCTAATTATAAAGTGACGTATGCATACTTCTCAACTCTTTATTTTCAAATTGAAATATCTTTTATCTACTTATTTTTTATAATCTAATTTCACCATATTTTCTAAAATTTTACGCTTCTTTAATTCAACATTCATTTTGATATATTTTTATGAGTTTTACTTTTTATATTTTTAGTGGGTTTATTTTATTTTAATTCAAATTTTACAACTTTAACCTTTATTTTAATCAATACAATCTTGATTCATCAAAATCATATACTTTGGGGGGAGTTTGACGGTAAGAGATTGTGAGGGTCTTTCTATATGCAGGAATAATGATGTCACGGGAAAGCTACGGGTAACACAAACAAACAAATACAACTAACATATACATTCAAGTGTTGTGAAATGAATTCATTTGTCTTGTGGTGTCGACTAGTTTAATTTAATAGTGGGGATAAACCTAAGATTTAATATATAGCACCTAAGTCCATATTTTTTTCTCCTTTTCTTTGTCTTTTATCTTTCTTATTTATTAACATTTTTTTCTTTTTTAGATTTCACGTTTTATTTAAAATCATTTTTTCTTAATTCACGCTTTTTATTCAAGTTTTTTCGCTTTCATCGCTTTCATATGTATTCATACGTTTTAGTTCGTTTTATACGTTTTCGTCGTGTTCATATGTTTTTGTCCTTTTTACGTTTTAAATCTGTTTTCATCCGTTTAAACGCGTTTACATCCGTTTTCGACGTTTCGTGCGTTTCGACGCGTTTTATCGTTTCGTCGTCATTTCATCGTTTTCATCCGTTTTATCGCGCCGTTTTCATACGTTTCGTCGCCGTTTACGCTTACGTTTTCACACGTTTTGTCCATTTTCTTACGTTTTCATCCGTTTTCTTTCATTTCGTCCATTTTACATACGTTTTGACGTGTTTTATGCTTTCATACGTTTTAAATCATTTTCTTACATTTCGTCTATTTTATTACGTTTTGCCATTTCATACGTTTTGTCTATTTTTAGCTTTTCATGTATTTCGTCCGATTTTAGACGTTTTCGTATGTATTTTACGTTTTCATGTATTTCGTCCGTTATTATCGTTTCGTCCGTTTGAGACGTTTCATACGTTGTCATCCATTATTTTACGTTTTCATCCATTTTAAGACGTTTAAATACATTTCGAACGTTTTCATCCGTTTTATCGTTTCGTCCGTTTCATACATTTCATCCGTTTTATCGTTTTCCGCATTTTATCGTTTTGTCCGTTTCGAGACGTTTTGTCCGTTTTCATACGCTTTTATCGTTTTTATTTAAATATGTTTTGTCCATTTTCGACGTTTTCATTTGATATTTGTAGGTGACACTTATTTATCTCTTGTGGTATAACATTTGTAAGGAAGATGAAAAGTATTACATTCTTCATCATGTATGTGTTATCGGTTGTGATACTCAACTAAGAATGTGATGTTATGTTTTGAAAATATTTAGGAAGATTTGTGTGTTTTATGATATTATGAAATATTAGAAAAGTTGTTCAACCGAAAACAAGAGATGTTATAATACTTTGTTAGACTTGTGGTGGATTTTCTATTTAACGGATACATTGTGCATGTTTCGATAGGTTTTATAGCGGGATTTGAAAATATCTATGGTTGAATCGCCATAAGGTAGAACTAAATAACATATGGTTGAAGATAGCACACATCTTTTTAAACAAACTGAGGAAAATCAAACACTTGTGATGTCATAGGTGATATCACCTCATTTGTGATATCATAGGTGATATCACCTCATTTGTGATATCACACGTGATATCATGTGTGATAACACCGTTGATATCACTTGTGATATCATGTGTGATATTACCGGTGATAGCATGTGTATATCACTTGTGATATCACCAGTGATATCACTTGTGATATCATGTGATATCACAAGTGAGGTGATATCACATGTCTTTGAGCTTACTCAGTTTGTTTATAAAGATGTGTGCTTTCTTCAACCATAACTTCTTTAGTTGTTGATTCAACCATAGATATTTTTAAATTCCGCTATAAAACCTATCGAAACATGCACAATGTATCCATTAAATAGAAAAATTCACCACAAGTCTAACAAAAGTTTCATAACATCTCTTGTTTTTAGTTAAACACCTTTTTCTAATATTTCATATTATCATAAAACACAAAAATCTTCCTAAATATTTTCAAAAACACAAATAAGAAAAATGAACATAATCATCACAGTAATATAATAAGTGATGTTTATTTTCATTTCTTTCATATATACTTGGTAAAATACTAAATTCATATCACATTTGGTATGAATTTAATATTTCACATTCTTAGTTGAGTATCACAACTGATAACACATATATGATGCAAAGTGTAATACTTTCATCTTTCTTACAGTGTTATATCACAAGAGATAATGAAATGTCACTTAAAAATATCAAAATAAATAAAAATGAAGCAAACTATGAAAATAGAGACTTGACATATTCTTAAAATCAAACAAGTGTTGCATTAAATTAGCATTTTTTTGGAACAAAATAAGAATTCACCTAAAGAAAACCCATTTATTTCTACTAAGAGTATAATATCACAAGTGATAGATAACATTGGTTGCATTAAAAAAATATGCGCTTATCAATTGCGATGAAAGGCATCAAAACTATCTTGTAACTGAAAATTATAAAAATATTAGAAAACACATAGGTGATAAAATATAAAAATATACTGAAGCGATGAAATATCTCGGGTGATATTAAAGGTTAAAAACATACTTGTTTGTTTATGAAATATCACAAGTGATGTTAGACATTAACTATTTTATAATAAAATATCACAATTGATATTAGACATGTAATATAATAAAGTTTAATAATAAGCATGAAAACACATGAAAATAGACGAAACGTATAAAACCGCAAAAATGGACGAAACGTGAAACGGACAAAACGAATGAAAAGCGAATAAAAGCGTATGAAAACGAAAAAAAAAACGTCAAAACGGACGAAAATATAAAACGGATTAAAATGGACGAAACGTATGAAAACGGACTAAATCGTCGAAAATGAGGCGGCGTCTAAAATGGACGAAACGTAAAAAGCGGATGAAAGCGTATATAAACCTATGAAAACCGATGAAAACGTAAGAAAACGACAAAACGTAAGAAAACACACGAAACGTGTTAAAGCGGATGAAACGTGAAAGCAGAGCGAAAAGGTATGAAAGCGGATGAAAACGTAAGAAAGCGAACGAAACATAGGAAACGGACGAAAATGTAAAAACATGGTAACGTAAGAAAACGGACGAAACGTATGAAAACGATGAAACGTATGAAAGCGGATGAAAACGTAAGAAAGCGGACGGCGTGAAAGCGGGCGGCGTAAAAAGCGAACAAAAACATAAGAAAGCGGACAAAAACTATGATAATGTAAGAAAATGCAGGCAAACGTATGAAAGCGGACAAAAGCGTAAGAAAGCGACGAAAACGTATGAAAACGTAAGAAAGCGGACGAAACGTATGTAAACGGACGAAACGTATGAAAGCGGACGAAACGCGTAAGAAAGCAGAATAAAACGTAACAAGAATGACGAAACGTAACAAAGCGGACGAAACGTATGAAAGCGGACGAAAATGTAAGAAAAGACGAAACGTAAGAAAGCGGACGAAACGTAAGCGGACGGCGTATGAAAACGTAAAAAGCATTTAAAACGTAAGAGAACGGACGAAAACGTATGAAAACGGACGAAAACGTAAGAAAATGACGAAAACGTATAAAAATGAAAATGACAAAACGTATGGCGAAAAAAAAAAAAAAAAAAAAAAAAAAAAAAACGTGTAATTAAAAAATTGATAAAAAAATACAAATAATGAGAAAATAAATAAGAAAGATGAAAAGAAAAACGAAAAAAAACGTGGACTTGGCTTTAGGCGTATAAATCTTGGGTTAATTATTACCGTTAGATCAAACTATATGAAATGGTGATTTATCCCTTAGATGCAAGGATTTTCGAGTATCACAAAATAAAATCGCCTGAGTAGAATATAAGATGACAAAATATTTGTTTATTAATTATAATAATAAAATCAGCTATGATTAAAAGAAAAAGAAAAAATGTGTAATTGAGGAGAAATAAACGTAAGAAGACACTTTTGATAGAGAGAGAAAACATTTGTTAATTTCGTGATCTATTGCAATATATCACATTAAATTCGCAAAATTTTATTTATTTTTCTTGCTTTTTCAGTTATTAAATGCAAAATCTTACATTATGAATATATCATTGTAATTGCAAGAAAATTGTAATTTTTCTTTTTAACAGATGATAGAAAAACAATCAAATTAAAGAGAATCAAGAAAAAAATACGTCATTTGTGTAGTTTGTTTGATGAAAAACGTTATAACTTTACATAAGTTTGAGATCAGAAGACGATAGTTGTATGATTTGTATGAAAGAGAGTATCTACAGCAAATGACACAAGCGATAATTCATATGTAAAAGTGAGGATAGTTTCGTTAATTCACATTTTTGAGTCTTAATTTTAGCAATATGTCACAACTTGAGTCAAGTTAAAAATAAGTGTTATATTGCGTCACTCAAATCCAAATTTTCACAAATAAATCAATATTAGCAAAAGTCTTTGGTCAACTAAACTTCCCATATAATGTTAATATGAGTAAATGAGATTAGCTTAACTCAAGAAGATCTTTCGTGTCACTTGGCTCAACCTTAACATGGATGTTGATAAAATCCATCCATTTAGAGCAACGACGCCAAGTATGAAACAACACATTTTTTGGGGTTTGTGTTAATTTGTGTTTGTGTGTGTGTTTAGAGCATTTGATAACCCCGACCGCCCATTCACGAGCGAGCTCGAAAGCAATGACAATTTTCACGGTATTCATGAGCCTAAAATATACGATATATATCTCTATTCTACGGCTCAAACTGCCGAATCCATTTGCTTTTTTTCTTCCCTAAAATTAGTCGTGCCACATCAACACCTTCTTATAAAACCAAATTCACCACAACATCAAAACCCTCCCTTCTATGGGTTTACAGCTTCTTATAAAGCCATCACGCACCCCCCTTAAACCCCACATATATATATTTTTCCTTTTTTTCATTTATTTAAACACACTTAAATAAATCAACACATTTTCAATTTTTTTAACAATAAAATTATTTCATTAATAATGAAAAACATTACATAATAATTCATATAAAGAAGTGATTGTGTTTTCAAATTATGTTTTACAATAACTAGCAAGGTAGTTATATCAATGAACCAAAAAAACTCAACTCAATATAATAGTCACTTACAGATTATTAAAGCTCAATCAAAACAACAAAGTAATAAACTTATGTTCCAATGACAAATAATCCAACGAAAATGACAGTCCACTTATACGGTTATACCCGTCCCAATGAAATTCTTGCATGACCAAAATGAATACAAACTTTCGGATGAAATTTGAGACAGACAAATAGTACAATATTCGGATTTTTAGCCCAAGTACAAACAATCAACCCTAATATTTCTCTATTATGTAAGACTTGCCCTAAAATTAGGGGTGTTCGTAGTTTGTTGGGTAATATCCGAATAAAGCGAAACAAAACAAATCGAATTTATCAAATCGAACCGAATCAAATTAAATATTCTCTATTTATAGTTCGTAAAATTATGGTTTTAGCAATCCAAACCGAATAACCGAACCAAAACCGAATTAATAAATATATATATATATATATATATATATATATATATATATATATATATATATATATATATATATATATATATATATATTTATATATTTATATATAAAAATATATATTAAAACTTTTTATAATATAAATATAATAGTTTTTAAGTTTGAATTCTTTTTTTGCTAAAAATATATATAAATAAATGAATAAATAATTAAATTTTTGTAATTCGGGTTATTCGGTTCGGTTTTCGGTTACGGGGGTTCGGTTTTCGGTTTGGTTTAATCAATTTAAATTCGGTTCGGTTCGTTTTCGGTTATACCCAGAAGAAAAAAAATTAACCGAACAAACCGAACCGAACAAACCGAACAACCCGATAACCGAACCGATGAACACCCCTACCTAAAATATAGCAACCTTAATCACTCTTACTAAGAGCATCCATAATGGGTCAAGTGATTAAAAGCTTTTTACTATTCTAAAAAGCTTTTGAAAAAGGTATTTTGAATTGCAATTAAAGCTTTTTGAAAAGGTTTTCTATAAAAACTTGGTAAACATCAAGTATTTTTTCTAAGCTTTAGCTATTTAATGTGTTATGCATTACATGCATTAAGCCTTTAAAACTTGATGCATTGTAGATGCTCCAACACACATTCAACAGCTATCTTTTGTGTTTTCTCTCAACCTACAAACCAGCCACCAAACAAAAATAAGACAAGAAAACTCGTTCCTTGTTTTATTATCAACTCAAATCAAAAAACAAAAATTGTTCCTTTCTTTGACAAACAAACCACACAAATTGCGTCCCTTATTACTGTTACACCAAAAAAAGGGAAAACGCGAGGCTCGGTACAGTGCCCGCGTCGTCCTGTCGCGTTTTCAAGGACCATTTAGGTTGGTCGTGATGGCTCAGGACGCGAAAACGCAAGGCCCGGTGTGGTTGTGGCGTGCTTATGTCACATTTTCGGAAAAACGCCTCCCTTGGCGTAGGATACCCAACCCTGTAAGTGTTTAATTTGTGTTGTGCAAAGTGTGTGTGTTTTTGTATGTGTGAATCCAATAAAGAAGAAGAAGAAGAAAGTGAGAATGGGATAACTTTTATATATTTTTTTATGTTGAGTTTCTGTTCCCAAGTTTTTTAAATGAAAGAAAAGAAGATAAGAGTTAAAAATGGGCAGAAAAGAAGAGGAGATGAATGAAATTAAACATTTTACATCATGTTCTCGAGTTAGGAGAGAAAAGAAGAGATAACAGATGATTTTACAATTATACCCTTGGTTATATATAAAAGTTATGGTTTATATTAGGTCATTTAAGTAACTTTATTTAGACTAAAATACACGGTTGGCCCTAAACTTGGCAATCCGCTTCGCGTTGGGACAGACCTTGGCATTATCATCGCCGGAGGTCCAAAACATGGGCTTTATATGCCAAACTCGTCCCTTGACCAATAACGCCGATGTCAACGTCTTGTTTCTGTTAGTTAGTGGAGGGTATTATAGTCCATACACATTTATAACTCACCTTAGTTAATTCTAACTCAAGACTATTCCACCAACACATAAAGGGGTTATTGTTTAAACAAATTATACCAGTGTACCTGACCACTTAAGTATGACTTTATAAAAGTCAACTGGTAAAGAATGTATGAGCTCACATAATTTTACCCAGGACAAACAAACAAATTTATATATTACCAACTACTTAGCTAGTTGACTTATAACAGTCAACTATATATTCAGTGTTTGATGAAACTGGAAAATAACTGATACTACGAAGTCATTGTCTGATACATGGTTATACTAACATTTTACAAAATATAAAAGATGAATTTGGGCCCAACTTCAAAACGTTCAACTGCTGAATCTTCAAATGATTTACACAGCTCTGATCGATATCCATAAACTGTTGAACCGACAAAACATGAACACTAAATTGATGATGCTACTGCTACCTTGTCTGCAAAAAACAAGTATACAAACAACAAACATATAAGTTAGGTACTGTACTGTTACAACTTAATGGAATTAAACACATGACATGGTATTTATCACTGAAACATCACCTAGGGTCGCCTTTGGGCGAACAATGCTAGGACGCAGTTTGTAATATTTTCTTTGCTCCTAAAGGGTGTCTTAACACCGCTAGAAACATCAGCAGCAGCACCACCAACCCTTTCAGCCTCCCCCTTCCCATCAAAACCAGGCAAGTTCTCAACATCAAACCCTGCAAACTCAACCATTTTAGCCTTCCCCTTCCCATCTATACCTCGCTTAAATTCTTGAACAACTTATTTCCCTTTTTTTCTGGGCAAAACATCCTCTTCCTCAACCAACTTTCCTTTTCCTTTTCCTTTAGTTTTCTCCCTTTTTTAGCTACAAACCCCTTCTTCCTCTTTGATTACAACACCACCTTTCACTGTTGGTGTCTTGGTTCCACTCCTCCTGCATTTTTTTCTTATCTATCCCCTGCCATTGACGTCTAGTCCTAAAAGGTGTTGAACTAAGCATTCTAAAGTTAGCATCCTGCTCTACCCAACCCACAAATTCAAAACTGATGTTTTTAAGTAAAATTGTGCTAACTTTTGGGGCTTGTGGGCAACGATTATCAACTGACTCATTTGTTTCAGCCATTCCAAACAAAGTATAAACATCAACATCAGTATGAATCAAATGCAAACCATTTTCTAGGGATTCTTTAGGATCACAGAAAAACAACGCCCATTTTTGTTCATTAATCTCTGATAACACATTATCAAGGCTTGAACTAAATATATCCCTATCAGTGGTAAAGGCACACCGATTAATTAATGAACCTCCTTCATTCTGAGTGGGCTATAATCAAAACCCATTATAGTGGATTACGAACAGACCTCACCTTCTTCTTCTTCCTTCACATCCTTAAAATTTGAGACGAATATGCTTCATCCTTCATTGTTATTTTTTGTTTTTTACGAATGGGTTTGACTAGATGTGTGATTCAAGACGTGAGTGTGGATGTATGTTAGGTTTGGTTTTGATTGGGTTTTGTTAATTAGGTCGGGTTATTATGTTAGTGTTTATTGTTTCGGATCTTGTTAGTTGGGTTGTTTGGGTGTTTCCCAACACATTAATTGTGTATAAGTGTATCAAGGAAGGCAAAAGGTCAAGTTGCAGGGTAACAGGTTTCAAATGTCACACTTGGTCCCTGAATTTGACCAGTTAGCCATTTTTTGCACTTAAAACTCCCGCGTATTATTTCTCACACAAACTTGACTATTTCTCTTTTTACTAACTTCACAATTAGTCCTTGAATTTGGAACGTCCCGTTGGTTTTGGTATTTATGGGTTAATAACCTATACCATTTGCATACCAACAATATAAAAAAAAAACATATCCTAACAAAATCTCAACAACCTCCCAATGCCTGACTTCCCACTTCTTTAAGAACTAGCCAAAGCTTCGAAGTCTGTCTACATGTTTGACTCGATTTCTCTCTTTTATCAGAGAGAAAACAATAAGGACATCAAAATTGCTAATGGCCTCCAAAACACTTTGATTGACTTGATTCTTGGTATGAAGGAAACCCAATAATACATCTCTGAGCTCGAAGGCTTTCGAACTACAGTGATGAACTACAAGGTTCTTGAGGATCTTCGCAACAAGCAAAAGGCTAATGTCTTGAAGGCGTTGGAGATAAGGAGGATGATCATCAAACACACGCTCAGGTGTGTGGAGAACAACTTCCTTGATGATCTTAGGAAGTGTTGAGAAGGAAATGAAGTGGTTATGTTTTCCTTTTTTTTGAAAAATATGTCTTGAATATTTAATGTTTAATATGAAATTAATGAATCTATATGTTATGTTCTTGTGTTTGAATTTGTTAATTTTGTTGTTAATTGTTGTATTCGTCTAAGATAGTTGTTATATCGGTTTTGATTGTATTGGGTGTTGGTAGAACTATGGTCCTTGCTCAAACAGTTTAAGACTATAGGGGACTAAGGTTTTAGTCCCCTATCTTGTCCTCACATTTGCATTAAGTTATAGGAAGCACTTTATTCTCATATTTTACCACAAATTTGAATTCATAAACATAAAGCCTCAATTCAGTGAAATTGCGTCAAAATGAGTAAATCTAGAGCTCGTAAACAGATTAAATGCTCCAATTGTCAAATTGTTGGACATAATAAGTATAGCTGTCACAAGGATCAAGTACCAAAACCAACAAAGGAAACTAAGGTTCGAGGTAGAAAAAGGCATTGTGATGGCAGAAGGCAACAGGTATTCATTTAATTGTCATTTGCATAACGATTGTTCTTGTGTGTTTACATTCTAGTTGATGTGCAAATGTATTACTTTTGTAGTGGATGGATGATGACGAGACTATGGAACAAGAGTTTCTTGAAGCTCTTTATGAGCAAGCAGAAGAACACACAATTTTGGAGGAAGATGAAGAGCAGTCCAGGTTGGATGAAGAAGCATTCCAGCAGTTTTTGGAAGAGGAGAGAATGTACAAAATAATTGATGAGGAAGGGAGAGGAAAATTGGCTTGAAGATCAGAGTGCGAGGCGACTTACTATGGAGTGTCGTGGAAGAGTTATATCCAAGACATCCATATGTCTTTGGATAAAAGATGTTGAGCTGGTGTTCGAAGGTTGTAGGCTTCTACTCTTCTAGCCATTTGTAATTTCGACAATATCATGTTTGAACATGTTTTTGTTTTTTTTTGACTTTATAAGTTGACTAGTTTTTAAGAATTTATGTTGTCTTTACTCCTATCTACTTGTTCAACAACCACAACTCCCATCTACTTATATAATACATCTTAAGTCATCAATTCTTTATCATACCAACATATTATCACCATGGATGCAGAAAATGGTTGTCAAATGGTATGCATTGACTGTTGGGTTGAAAGTGAAAACATGGATGGATTGACCTTTTTTGCAAGGCGTCCACCTTATAGAGATTTCATGTGGTATGTTTGTCCAGTGTGCCTTGAGATAAGGGGAAACACATCTTATACTGGTAGAGATGGTGTTATAAGGAAAACACAACCATATGAGATAGTGGTGGATATGTGATGGGTCTACATATTTACGCACCTACTAGTGTTGGTGCATCCTTGAGCATTGATGAAGAAGAAAGTAAACCACCTACAATTTGAAATAGCATGTGGAGAGCGCCAAGCCAAACACCACTTGAAGCACACTGAATGAAAGACCAAATGGAGAACGCCAAGACAAACACCACTTGAACCAAGCATGGCGCGGACAAATGAATCACCTACTAGTCATTTAAAGCGGTGAATTCCTAGCAAGAAATGTTATGTTGTCTTCGGTCTAAATGTAGCTTAAGCGATATGTGTGTGCTTCTATTTTTATAATAATTGAATTGTGGTTACAATTTGAATCTGTTGACTTTATAAGTCAAACAAAAGAGATTTTAAATACTAACAATTCGGTGTGAGTCCTCTAATAATTTGGTTTATGTTGACCTTATAAGTCAAAATGGGTTTTCCCAAACACCCACATAAACTGCATAAGCAACTGCAAACTACAAAATGAAAACAAGAAATCCAAAATATACATACACCACCACCTAATTACACCATATCAAGCAAAATATACATGTTAATGATAAGGATTTAAAAGGTACACTTTTGAGGGTTCATTTAAGCCCTTAATTGATCACTTTTGTATCCGTTACTACTTAATTTTGTTCCTTTTCACTTTTTAGGTCTCTTGAAGGCAAATTGCTGGAATGACACTTATTCGGACGAAAAGGCGCGAATATCTGAAGAAAATAGCCAAAGTCAAGAATCGAGACACTCAGTCTTTGGGCCCGAAGGGGACGGCGTCGGTTAAGCTATGACGCCGTCCGCAACATGTTTTGTGACGACTCGAAGAGCCAAATTGCTTATTTACAAGTGGCGACATCGGGTTTTAAAAGAGTAGGCGTCGCAACTCGACGGCCTAGATTTGATCCAGACGGTGTCGAGGCAAAGCAGCGGCGTCGCGGGCATAAAGTGGCGCCGTCACAATGATAACGTGGCCAAGACGATACCTAATGCCCTCGAACCGACGGCGTCACAATTAAAGAGTGGCGTCGCGCAGCTTGTAACACTATATATAGAATCCGAATTTTTCGGTTTTAGAGAGGTATTTTGTGGGTAAAACCAAAACCGAACCAAGGCATGTCTTAGGCGATATCTTAGGGTTCCATACCCTATTTTACAACAAGATAAGTGTTTTACTTCATTAATTCAATCATGTCTTCAATTTTTTGTGTGTATGTTTGCATGTTCCCCATGTCCGGCTAATTTACTTGTGTGTTTGCTTAGATATATGAAACCTAGTTATTGAATATTGAATAGTTGTCTCTTATCTTAATTGTGATTGACCTAGTATTGCGATATGTCATCCGTTGTGTTATTAATGCTTGATTAATCTTTGTTGAACCTTAGCTTATAGTTACTAGTGGAATTGTAGGCTAAACATCCAAAGATCACCTTAGTGTTAAGTTTATGAATCCTAGAGACTTTGTAGTCATTAACCTTAGGTAACTTCAAAGAGTTAGGGATAAACGCATACCCTACGACCTTAGAAACACAACACGTTAAGAATAAGGACGTGACAATTCAACCATCAATAGGAGATAACTAGGGAGTAATAGCATCTAAGCAAATACATTTTTAACTATCATAAGAGCACACATCAATTAGACATATACTACATTCACCTTAGATTAGATAATTAGATAAGTAGAAGTAATCGGTAGAAATACCAAGCCCCAAATCCAATACCCCGAGATTCGTAATTTCCATTTTCTAAAAAAGATAAAAAAAAATAATCTTTCTCAACCACAACCTTAGCGTAGTAATTTCTCACTAGCATTCCTATTCCTCTAGAGAACGATATCAATACCCGTGGCTTGCCATAATACTACACTACAGCGATTAGGTTCACTTCCTATGGTGTTATAAAACTTGCTCAACGAAAAGGAAGTTCCTTTGACCCCGAACGCGTTGCGTAAGCATATCAAGTTTTTGGCCCGGCTTTCAGGGAATAGAACAGCTAGTTAGGAGTTCACCTCGTTTAGGTTTCCTTACTTGATTCCTATTAAGTAAGCTTTTTTCCCATTATTTAGCTTCCTCGTAGTCTATCCCCCTTCTTCGTGACCTTTGTTCGTAACCCCATCACTTTTCATCATGGAAGGTGATAACCCAACAAACAACAACCTACCATTTGATCCCACTTTTGCCAACCAACTCCGAGCTCGTATTGTTAGTGAAATTGGAGAGCTTAGGAAACTGAATAGGATAATTGAAAATGCACTTGAGGAGGCCCTTAGGGAATCCACTGACACTTTAGATAGTAAATCAACCTCGAGTGATTCTGATGATGAGTTAGAAGAAGGAGATTATAAGGTATTAGAAGTTATGGAAGGATGTAAGGAGGAGGAGGAACTTAGGGAGTATTTCGATTCATACCCTAGTGGGAAGGAAACCGCTTATCACTATAACGTAGTTAACTTCCCGCATCCACCTTTCGAGCCTTGCATTAGAAGTGGTGACCCTAAAAATATAAAGATACCGTGCATGATTGGATACTTATATAGGGATCACACTTACATTGACTATAAGGCACCCATGAATATAATGTCTAGGCTCTACTACAATTGGATCATGAGCAAAAAGTTAGGACCTATGAAGGACCCCTTTCACCCTAGGAAGTGAGTAACTATGTTGGGAGGGCCAAAGGACTGCATGTCTTCGTAGGAAACTTCACATTTAGGTGTAATTTCATGATCTTGGAGGATGTTAATTGATGGGTTTCTAGGAGATGTGATACTTGGGAGACCATTTATTGAGGAATCAAAGATGGTTTATGATCAAGAGGAAGGAATAGCCAAGTTCTCAAACGGGACCGAATGTGTTAAGTATATAATGCCCTGCAAAAATAAGAAGTTTGAGGGTATTGACGATCTTGATGTAGACAACATTCCGGCCTTTGAAGTAGATTGGGAAAACAAGGTTCACTACACCGCTTGTCTAGATTTAGGCCCTGAATATATTCGTGATGAGAGAAGAGTGAAAGAAATCGAATGGATCTCTAAGATTAGAGGTACGTAGGAGCACAACTTCGAGTTTAGCTACAAGACTCATAAATAAAGAAAAGCGCTTCGTGGGAGGCAACCAATGCTTAATTGTTTGCTTGTTTGTGTCGTATATCCTTTATTGATTGTTTATTCTCATGTTTAAATTTGTAAAAATGTTTTATTTTGTCTTTAACCTCGTCTTAATTACATATAAAGGTATTTTACATATGGGATAAGTGTAGGGAGGATTACACACGTTTTCAAAAGAAACGTGAACATGAGAATTTCAATTAAGTAAAAGATATACATGTGTGTTTGTTCGAGTCAAATGCTTGTATCGAGTCATAATGGATGTTTTGCGAAATTTTTCCAGTTTTAAAGATGAAAATGTTCGAATTTTTTCGAAAATCGACCGGTTCTGTCGGGATAACTGACGGCGTCGGAGGAGCGAAAAAAGCTTACTACATTTTCTCGTTTTCTGTGCTACTTATAAATTTTTGGAATTTTTCCAGGTCATAATTTTCCATAAAATCTGTAAACATCCATTCCACAAGCATTATATCCTAGTTTAGTAGAGTCTTATATATATTGTTACCGCCGATTTCACGCGAAGGTTTCGTTTGTTTTCTTCAAGTGTGCAGGTTTTATTTATCAAGAAGAAGATACAAAAGATTGGAAGAAGCTTTTCACGCATAACATTCTTCTTGAAGAAAGATTTAACCACTACTTCCCACGGATCCTACCAAGCTAATAAGGGGAGTATTAGTTTCTTTCGTTTTAATTACCTTCAATTATCATAACTTTGATACTTTCGGGAACATTGGGACAATGTTCGGTTTAAGTGTATGGAGGAAAATAAAGCAGGAACTTTGAAACTATGCTTATCCTTGATTATTTGCCTTGTCCAATTTCATTTGTGTAATAAACCATGAGAAATATCGGTTAGGGTAATTTTGGCACCAAATTTAAAAATTTTCATGACATGTAGGAGTGGGCCATTAGTCTTAATAAAGCGTCTCATGGATTGGAAATTATATGACTAGCACAAAAACCCTTTACCACTTAAATTCCACCCAAATGTGAGGATCGCCCTTATATTAGTAGGAATTAAAGCATTCATCTTTAATGCTTAGAGTGTGAACCGGTAGTATAATAGATTCTAGAACTTGTTTTGTGATGCATTCCAAGATCGCTAGTAAGACTATACTTGTGTATTTAGGAATAACTAAATTATAAGAGGCATTAGGATAACCCTTGTTTGATACCCGTAATATAATTACTTCTTCCACATCGGTTGAGTAATTCCCCCACACCCTTGCATTGTACTCATCTTTAGTACACGATACCCCTAGTTAACCCCTCAGAGCCTATCCTTTTCGCGGTTCTCATGATGTTTCGGTTTTTCGGAATATCAATGAAGAGCATTGTTTAGAAATCCACCCCCAAATATACACCCAAATCGCCTTAACCTACCTTGTATGCACTCACTTTTAGTGCATTATTGTTATCATACTAAACCCTTAGTTCAATTATCTAGTTGCTTGCATAAGTTGCTAAGTCGAGTTATATCCTTTATACACAGTTTTGGGACGATTGGGACTCATGGGAAATGTTAAATTTTATGAAATGACGGGAAGGGAACGTTAAATTCAAATTCCCTTTATTTGCGTAATAATGTACTCCAAGTGTTTTGATCTTTTCAATTCGGGTCAAATTAGTGTTAGAGTAATAAAAACTCAAGTGTAGGGATGTGCCTATAAATCCCTATTATTTTGATGTTATCGTAGAGGATGGTAGAGTAAAAGTGTATGGGAAAAAAAACCATACGGGCCACCATCCTACATCTATATTTAAATTTATGTTTGTTTGTTTCAGTTATCTAGAGTTTAGAGTGTCGAGTCTTGGCTTAGCAATGCCATTCTTCTCATGCTTGTAATATAAAGATTTTGACTTGCCACCACTAAATCACCTATCCCACCAAACCCTTTGTTTCCTACCGTAGTAAGCCTAACGTTACAACCCTTTAAAAACCTCTTGGATAGTTTTTTTCCTAGGTGCTTACGTAAAGCGATGGAGGTTTGATCTAGTCTCAAGCCTATGGTAATCTATGTACTAGGACCGGTTAATGAGTGTTTATCTTCCATTTCCAACTTTATATTTCATATACACCCGAGAGATGTGAGTATCCAAACACCCCTTGTGAGGTGCAAGTATGTAATTTTCGTGCTTGTTATGACTTTTGCGGGGCTTATATGTGTTGTGAATTGTTCTAAACTAATGCTTCATGACCCGTAACTTATAAATTATTTGGCTAAAAGCACATTTGCTTAAGGACAAGAAAATACCAAGTGTAGGGATATTTGATAAGGATTTAAAAGGTACACTTTTGAGGGTCATTTAAGCCCTTAATTGATCACTTTGTATCCGTTATTACTTAATTTCGTTCCTTTTCATTTTTAGGTCTCTTGAAGGCAAATTCTTGGAATGACACTTATTCGGACGAAAAGGCGAATATACAAAGAAAATAGCCAAAGTCGAGAATCGAGACACTCAAGTCTTTGGGCGAAGGGGACGGCGTCAGCGTTCGCTATGACGCCATCGCAACATGTTTTGTGACGACTCGATAGCTAAATTGCTTATTTACAAGTGACGGCATCGGGTTTTAAAAGAGTAGGCGTCGCGGCTCGACGGCCTAGATTTGATCGAGCGGCGTCGAGAGACTAAAGGCGGCGTCGCGGGCATAAGGTGAAGCCGTCACAATGATAACGTGGCGAAGACGAAACCCTAATGAGCGGCGACCGACGGCGTCACAATTAAAGTGGCGACGTTGCGGTTTGTAACACTATATATATAATCCGAATTTTTCGGTTTAGAGGTAGTTTTGTGGGTAAAACCTAAACCGAACCAAAGTCATCTTAGGCGATATCTTAGGGTTCCATACCCTATTTTACAACAAGATAAGTGTTTTACTTCATTGATTCAATCATGTCTTCAATTGTTTGTGTGTATGCTTGCATGTTCCCCATGTCCGGCTAATTTACTTATGTGTTTGCTTAAATATATGAAACCTAGTTATTGAATATTGATTGGTTGTCTCTTATCTTAATTGTGATTGACCTAGTATTGCGATAGGTCATCCGTTGTGTTGTTAATGCTTGATTAATCTTTGTTGAACCTTAGCTTATAGTTACTAGTGGAATTGTAGGCTAAACATCCAAAGATCACCTTAGTGTTAAGTTTATGAATCCTAGAGACTTCGTAGTCATTAAACTTAGGTAACTTCAAAGAGTTAGAGATAAACGCATACCCTACGACCTTAGAAACACAACGCGTTAAGAATAAGGACGTGACAATTCAACCATCAATAGGAGATAACTAGGGAGAAATAACATCTAAGCAAATACATTTTTAACTATCATAAGAGCACACATCAATTAGACATAGACTACACTCACCTTAGATTAGATAATTAGATAAGTAGAAGTAATCGGTAGAAATACCAACCCCCAAATCCCATACCCCGAGATTCGTAATTTCCATTTTCTAAAAAACATAAAAAAGATAAAAAAAAATAATTTTCCTCAACCCCAACCTTAGTGTAGTAATTTCTCACTAGCATTCCTATTCCCCTAGAGAACGATATCAATACCCGTGGCTTACACCTAATACTACACTACAGTGATTAGGTTCACTTCCTAGGGTGTTATAAAACTTGCTCGATTTAAAAGGAAGTTCCTTTGACCCCGAGCAGCTGCGTAAAGCGTGTCGATTAACATGTATCGTTTTCAGTAACCATCATCAGCCAAAAAATATACATCTTCATTACATCAACAACTAAAAATAACACGTGAACTTCTTGATGGGAGACTTGATATTCATGGGGGGAGACTTGAGGTCGTTAGGGGGAGGCACATACCACTCATTCCTATTTGTGCTGGAGCATCCCACAGCCGCTACAAGACCAAGTACAACCTTGGGAGCGGAAGCCTTGGACGATTGGGAAGTGGAACCTTTCAAAGTAGTGGTCTTAGAAGACATGTTCCCACACTCATCATCGGATGTATCGAAATAATGATGACATCAACTTCATTTCCTTTCACGTTAGTATCACGGAAAGATAGACTAAGCAGAAAAGAAATCGAGTTCACCCATTACAACTTTCTTAGCTTACAAACATTAACTCTAACCTTTCTCAGACTCCTTATTCCCGTATTTTCCCCACAAGTCTTCAAGTATCACATCAGCAATGTCATCTCTTATATCCCACTTATTCCCATAAGTAGCCATGGCATACTCAACCATATCGTCAGATATCTTTAGCTTGCTATAATCCTTCTTTTTGACATATTCTGACACTGCTCGGATTTCTGTCAAATAAATTAGAGTTATTTATGCTCATCCTTTAAAATGCCAATCACACAAATACAAAAAACCTGACTAACCTTTCATCACTTGAGCTTCTTTCGCAAATATGCATAAATCATCAAACATTTCATCAGACATTTCATCTTCTTGTAACCAAGTATCCCCATATTTTTCCTTCACATATTTTACCATCTCATCAGTTACATCTGTAAAAGTAAGCTCCTTGTCTGCCATTATTAAAGTGTGTGTGAGGGTTGTGTGACGAAGGAGGGAAACTATCAAGATGGTATACGATAGCTTTTCTCAGAATTAACTAAGGTGATGTATAAATGTGTATGGACTATAATACCCTCCACTAACTAACAGAAACAAGACGTTGACATCGGCGTTATTGGTTAAGGGACGAGTTTGGCATATAAAGCCCATGTTTTGGACCTCCGGCGATGATAATGCCAAGGTCTGTCCCAACGCGAAGCGGATTGCCAAGTTTAGGGACCAACCGTGTATTTTAGTCCTTTATTTATTTAAAGCTTCCTAATATAACTTCTTTCCAAATCATCCCACTTTTGGAGAGAAGGTTTTGAAGAGAAGTTTAACCAAAATTACTCTCCTCTTCGTTTCTCTTCTCTCCTAAAAAAAACTCAGGAACACGAATTTATTTTGTTTTCTACCAATTTCTTTTCTCTTCTTTCAAAAATAAAACTCGGGAACGCAGAGTACATGCAACCAAAGATGAGAATGGGTTATTTGTATTTGTTTGTGTCTTTTTTTTTTGAACGGAAAATTATATAAAAAAAACTAGCAAGGAACTAGATTACAAAGAAATAAGATAAGGATTTTTTAGCCAATCGTTCCATGCAAACGAGGCTTTACATCTAGACTTACACGGTTACACCAGTAAAAAGAACTAGATACAACATTGTTAAAAATAACCGCCTTCATGGGAATCTTATCATCAAAGAGAAGCTTATTACGGTAATTCCACACATACCACCATAACGAGTACCAAATACCCTCGAACATATGTTTGAGCTTAGAATCCATGCGACAAGACACAATCCACCTTTTCCATTCATCATACGAGTTTACCTCTTCAAAGATAATGTTCCACCATCGGGCAATCTTTCTACCTATCTATAGAACCATATTATAAATTATAATTATATTATAAATTATAATTATAATTATAAATTTTCTTAATCGTTGTAGGATACGACGTCGTATGCTACAGTGCATACCCGATTCCAACCCGACAACATGTGGTGAGGCAACAATGTTTAGTCCACTTTTTGTCGTTTCACGTGCTCACGAAAACATATCACATCGTTTGGGTAAAAAAACCGACATCCACCACCACCGCCTCACTCGATTACTATTACGCGTTATAATTTTCCATAATTTTCCAGAAACTCCCATCCCCATATCAAAACACACACGCCGCACCACACACATGAATCGCAATAAAAGCGCGATTCAACCTAAAGCGAAATCATGAGTTTGATGAAGAAGAAGAACCAAATAGTGAAACTTGAAGCGCATGTTTGCATAAGCTGGATTAGGTAAGTTTATCAACCCTAATTGCATTTGTATAATTAATGGTGAAGTTAATTGAATTATTGGTTTTCGACATCCATTTGTGGAAGATGGAAGATATGATTTTGAGTTGCAATTTTATCAATGCTATGTATGTAGTGCGTTTAAGATGTTTGATCTTTTGTCTTTGAAACTGTTTTCTTCTTGATTGTTGGTATGCCGATAATCTATAGGGAAGTAAATTATAATATATCGAACATGGATTTATTCTCAATTCTTGTAGGGAGGTTCAATAACCGGTTTGGTGGTGTGACATGTGGAATGATTTTCGATAAATCCGGCATCGGTCCGGTGTTTCGGTTTTACTATATTTATCGTTTTCGGTTTGGTATTGCTCGGTTCGAGCCAAAGCAAAAACTTTCATCGAGCAAGAACCGGTTCGATTCGTTCAGTTGGCTCGGTGCACGGTTCGTTCTCGCAATGTTTTCATCAAAATCAATTTTCGATTCGGTTAACCCGATGCTCACCCTAAATGTATATATGTATAATTTATTACGCGATATAACAACACTTTTTACTTTTAGACGCTTGTTTGAGGTTTTAACCTAAGGGATGAGTCTAAAGTGGAAAAGTTTGTTTGGTTAATATTGACAACATTAAAAGTGGGACTCAATCTAATATGAAGGGATGTAGAAATCCATGCTAGAAGTCTAGTTCTAACACAACTGACTTAATTCTAATCTCCACATGTGTGTACTTTTTATATTCATTTTTAATTTTTTAAATAATAATATATTTATTTTATAATATATTTTCTCTCTACGCGTGTCAAAATAGCACTGTCCAAATCATCTGTCCTAGCAAACCCCATCTATAAAGCGAGCCCTTAGTGTTACGGACACCACATGCTGTTGGTCTCTTACAAATGGTTGGGCCTTTGATACCGGGCCAAAAAGACCCTATTATTCAGCCGAAACATACTAGGCTTTAATAGAAACCAACAAAGAATATTCGATAAGTCCAAATAGTTTAAACGGTGCAAACCCTCAAAATATATAAATACCTATACATATCTCCTCCTTCAATTCTTCTCATCACCATCGTTTATGTGTTAAACAAGCCAGCCTAAACAAACTCAATCAAATCATGTCAGATTACAACAACAACCGTTTAACTAAAAGATTCAAACAAACCATCATCAACAAACAACAAGAACAATCCCAATTCACCGGCAAAAACCTCCGCAAAATTCGAGTCATTTGCTCCGATCCAGAAGCCACCGACTCTTCCTCTGACGAATCCGATGACGTCATCACCACCAACAAACCTCGCTCCCCTCGCAGAATCGTTTGCGAGATCGTCATCTCCGATCCTCCTAACAAAACCGATGACGTCATCGGCGAAAAGATGACGTCATTGGAGAAAAGATGACGTCATCGTTGAGGAGAATAAAAATAAAGAGGTTTACCGGAGTTAGGTTAAGGAAGTGGGAAATGGGCCGCGGAGATCCGTGACCCGTTTAGTAAGAAGAGGATATGGTTAGGGACTTATTTAACAGCTGAGGAAGCTTCGAGCTTATACTAATAAAAAGAGGTTTAGGGCCGGATGTTGGTCTCAGGTCGACCCGGCGGTTCGTGAGCTTGACCCGGAGATTGAGGCGTCGAAGGCGCTGCAGTCGATGAAGTACGGGAAGCGGGTCGGGTCGGAGACTGGGTCAGGTCGGGTCAGGAGTGACGTGGAGGAAGAGAATAAGCCGCCGTGGAAGGGGATGGGTGTAGATATGCTTGTGATTGATAATAATGGGAATTTGATGGGTGAGTTTAGTAAACTTGACGACGATTTAAACATAGAATGAGGGGTGGTTTTTATTCGACCCTCTCGAGATGAGATGTTATGTTATGAATGGGGAAGGGATAACAAAATATGATGCTGACTGGATGTTTGTTTTGTTTTGTACATTTTATTGATTCGGCAAAACGGTCTTTGGTATTTTGAACTCTGTTTGTTTGTTTGTTGTTTTCCGTCTTTGTTTGGTTCTGATATAATGACATTGTTTCTGTTTGGTTAATTTCGTACTTGGATTCTTTTTAACTTTGTGAATTGTATTGACTTGTATTTTGTGTTTGGTATACATTGGATGGTAATAAATGTTTCGGTTTTAGTTGACTATTGTGAATATTTTGGGTTTGTGTTTGTGTTGTTAACTTGATTAGTGTGAATATTTTGACTTGTATGTTTATGTATGATGTTTGTAACAATGTGATTGACTGTTGGTTTGGTATTACAAAGTGTAAGCAAAAGCAGTGATCTTTTGGGAATTGGAAGAAAGCTTTGGTGTTATACTTCCACAATTTGTAAGGTGTTGGTTTTCTGTTATATTCGATAAGGCGTTGTTGATCTGGAGTGTACATCAGAGTGCTACTGCGGATTTAACACCATGGTAAGTTTTGAATCTGTATACTTGATAGTGGAAGGCAATATGTTAGTGGCTTTGTTCTAATTCCAACTATGAAATAAACTGTGCTCGTTTGTTAATTTAATTTAAAATGAAAGAAACCGTGTTTGTTCTAATTCCATCTATGAAAAAACGTCCTGTTTATGATTGATAGCTATGATCATGTAGAGAACTCGTGGAATCTTATTATCTTTGCGATTCTTATTGTGCACATGTTTAAGGGGTTGCTTGGGATTGCTTATATGTTTTCTGTTTGGGTTATTTTTACCTCTGAAAGTAGCTGTTGATACTCATCTTTACAGTAGCCCAAATTCGGGTAAAACCGTAGCCTTCTAGGTAGACTTCATAAACATTGTGCTCATGTTTTATAGTATCTAACACAGTCTCATGGAAAACACTTCATAAATGCATTTACTACTAAATCTCTCATGATTTAAATTCTGGTAGTTTAGCAAGATACACTGCTATCAGTCTTTATGTTTTGGAAAATGGAAAAACTTTGACTACATATGCTAAAACAGCATGATGTTGTAGTGCATTATTGCTTTAGTTATTATGATGAACCTCACAAAGCCCTTCTCTTGAAAACTTTTGATGCAGTCATCAAACATTTGCTCGAGTGATTTCAATGGAGGTAGTCCCAGCTGTAATATCTTGCTGCTATCCATACTATGTGGGTTCATCCCTTCTCGACTGCTACACCTAATGGTATCCACATCTATTTGTTAAGTAACATTCAACAATTAATAATTGATTTTTAGAAAATAGGAGATAGGTGTCTGCTTACTTGGCGATATAAGGGTAAGAAGGGTATTTGACTTAAGCATGTGAATAACCTCTGTCCAGTGAGCCACTGTACTTGAACATATAAGTCTGCCTGAAGCCTCTTTGTTTTCCATTGCTAAAATGAGCAGCCACTACATCGTCTATGAACAAATCCTACTGTTGTGTTTGGGTATTAGTCCACTGCCCTGATATGAAAGCGTTTGTTAAACTCAAAATCTAATTCACTAAATCTTCTTGTATTTTATGTATGTTACTAACTTTTAGATGCAAATCGGCCATTGATTATTTGATTGAAAAGTGCAAAAAATCATTATAACTAAGGCTGTGCCAATTGCAGTGTTTTTTATGGTCTTTTTGCATAGGTTGCTTGGACTTGGGTGAATAACTAGGTTAGGTAACCAGTTCTTATTCTTGCAACAAAATTCTTTACCTATATCACCTATCTTTGATAGACTTTTGCTCTATTTTGCAAAATATTCCACTTTTTAATCTAATAATTCCTCAAATAATCTGAATTTTCTTTACATCTGATTATCAGAAGTACATCAAAGCAGTATCTCTTCCAGCCTTATTTAGTATCGGTCATTCAAAACACACATCCAAACACCCCTAGTTTGACTTATTGGCCTTCGAATCAACATACAGGTTCGCAGCCGGTTCAATTTGGATAAGCGGTTTAAGAGCAAGTTACTCATTTATGTATCCATAAATCGGCGAAACTTGTTAATCATTCGAACTGTGGTGTCTATTTTGTCAGTTTTGTGGTGACGCACTAGTTCTAAGCGCTCTTAGTACTTACCTATAACATAAGCAAGTATCATTTGGAGTGTACTTGTTGGTTGGGGTGCAAGCAATGGGCCCACCACATAAGAAGGGTTGACAACAACTAGATCTATCCCACTTCCCTTTGCTTTCGTTCCACGCGTCTTCCTCTGCTATTGTCTTTGCATATCGTACCAAAGCTGTATGTAATAAATAACTCAAAAGACATTAAATGGCGTCAATGAGGACCTACTGTATATAATTTTAAGACTGAAAGTGCTCCCTTACGTTGTGTTGTTTGCAGTATTCAGTATCACTCCAATGCGATTCATTAAGAGGAGAAACTTGTTGGATGTCATGGCGGTATCTTATGGAAGAGCATGATGAGGTCAGAACTACCCTTTTACACTATTCGATTTCTTGCATGAGGTCAGCACATTCATGGTGCCTTTTATGCATGGATCAATTAGGGTTTTCTGTAAATGATAGTATTGTATGTTTGTAAGATCTTGTTAATCCTGATCTATGAAATAACGATTTATTTTTACTTTGCTTCCAAAAAAAGCCATTTTCTCGATTATAGAATGTTATAAGTTATATTTTTGTTGAACATCACTTATATATTTTATTAGACTTAAATGAACCTTTATAGTTTCCTTTATGCATCGATTAGTTAGGGTCCTGCAGATATTAGTATTCTAAAGCTTGTAAACTCTTGATACTCCTTTTGACTTCGCTTAAAAAGGGTAAGTTTTGATATATATAATTTGATTAAACCACAATAAACAAATGAATTGGTCCAAAACTACTCAATTTGGTGCTTTCAAAGGTAGATATGACCTTGAAATTCAAAGTGTACCATTTATATTAGGATTGGATAAATAAATATACAATATTTTTTAGGAAACAAATGGGTTTGTTAAGTTGATGCCATTTTTAAAAGGAAATTTGCCTGGATGTTGTGGTCATATGGGACAACTACGGGAGAGGCAGTGTGGAAGACCCATCGACACCATCTACCGCTTGATCAAAACTTCCTTCTGCCATGAGATCGGCCTTTATAAGCTTTAGTCTATCTTGTGCTCCTTTGAGCTCAACAGGTACCCACTTTCTCGATATTTTCTGGTAAAATGAGAAGAAAAGTTATGTCATCATATTCTGTGTTTGCACAAACAACTTGCTATTTTGAAGTAGAAATAGATAAGAATGTCTTTCCACCTTCATGTTCTTTTCACTTCCTATCCGTACAAACTCAGTTTGCCAGTTTCATATTTTACACTCCTTAATTTCTAAGTGTAAGTTATTTTCATACAATTCTAATCAAAGTAGATATTAAATGAGCAATGGTGGTTAAAATGATTGATATTCTCGGTTCAGTTTGTTTGTTGCCTTGTTTTCTTGTCACAAATTGCCCATTTATGATGGTTAGAGAACTACGGAAGACTAGTGTGGCGTGTTATAATGAAATATTATTCAGTAGAATAGTTTATAGTTATTTAAATTAGATATAATCTGAATATAGTTGAAATAAACTGCGTAATTGATATGATATATATATTCGATGATAAGGCTTTTCTTTGAATTTGTAACTAAAAAGGTGAAAGAATAATGTAAACCTTATCTATTTTGTCCATCTTGAATGATAGTCTTACAAAGACTTCTGAAACTATCAAATCACATCGTGAAACCTTTTTCTATGTCTATTAAACATTAAGGTTGGTTAAATAACGAATTCTTTATGCTATCTGCATATAATGAGAATCCATGAAATAAGAATCTTGACAAAATTGACCTTAAATGATGTCATGTAATTTCCAGTAGTCTCTTTTGGGCTTATGAGGGCTTAATTTTGTCACTTTCAAATATTGCAATGAATAGTTGAAAGTCCGACAAATGAAGGAAAATAAAACTGTAAATCATGTACCTCCTTTCTGTTGTATTGTATTAGCTCAAAATTATGGTAATGGAATTATCTTTTTAAAAGATTTGGTTTGGCGTTAAAATTAAAATAAATAAAATTTCAATGAGAATGACAAAATGAATTTTGGAAGCAAAAGAAGATGAAGATGACTTCCTTACCAAAGCTTCTGATAGGGTTAACCGTCCCAAAGTTTATGACTTGTCTTTTGATAGAACCAATCAGTGTTCCATTCTATCAAACTATATGAAACTAGAAGATTTCTATTTTATAGTTGTAGTGTATATAACACTTTATGATGCCACTCACTTTACCTAGTTTATGTTGCATTTGCTTTTATGTCCCTTACCAAGTCTACTCCTTATATGTAGCACCATCTATGGTATAAGGCAAATTTGAAAATTAGGAGTTGGTCTCATCAACTATGCACAATGAAAAAACAATTATACCACACAACATTTAATTAGGATTTCCATGAAAAACTCCTAACACTCCTAAAGTTTTAAAGATAGAGCATAGTTTTAGTAATAACAGCTAAGTTTCAATTTCTTGTCTCGTCATTTTGTCTTATTTTACTCACTGCTTTGTAGACCTTATTGAGCTTTCAGTAAATATAGTAATATACCCTACTGTAAAAGCTACAAGATTGTATTCCACTATTTGTATTGTGTTGATATTTGACAATTTGCAAATATATAGTATGTCCTCTTGACTAAAGAATGAAATTCTGTGTTTAAGAGTTGATAATTACGTAAAGTTATAGACTGAAGAGACAAAAAGAAATGTGATAAGGTGATCTAGCAATTGGCCTTTGTCCTTGGGGTTACTAGAATTTTATATTATCCTCGGGCATATAAGTTTGATAGATCGGACCATGTTGGTTCTTTCATGATGAACACTATCTTTAGATTATAATTTGTATCTGTATTTTTATTTACTTCAGATTTTTGGTTGGCGACTTGTATAAATAGAGATTAATCACCAATCTTTTTGCTCTCTTTGTATGTCCTCTGACTAAAGAATGAAATTCTGTGTTTAAGAGTTGATAATTACGTAAGTTATAGACTGAAGAGACAAAAATGAAATGTGATAAGGTGATCTAGCAATTGGCCTTTGTCCTTGGGGTTACTAAATTTTATATTATCCTCGGGCATATAAGTTTTGATAGATCGGCCCATGTTGGTTCTAATGGAAGTCATGAAGGCCGACATGATGAACACTATCTTTAGATTATAATTTATATCTGTATTTTTATTTACTGATTTTTGGTTGGGGACTTGTATGAATAGGAGATTAATCACCAATCTTTTGCTCTCTTGGCAATCTAATGGTTCCAGGGTTTGCTCAAACACCACTTGATAAGACTACAAGATCTTTTTGAAAATAAACATACATAATTTGCTAAAGGTTTTGCTACTTTTGAGATCAATTTACTTTATATTATTGGATATTCACGGTATGTAAAATTATGTTCTTTTGTTCTTGCTGTATTCAAGGTCTAACACCATCTTACGGTGCTAAAGTAGATTTCTATAAGATGACTGATATATACCAGTAGCGATTTATGGTTTGAAATCGAAAGTGTTTACATGTCTTAAATGCTTGACATATTTTGAAAAAACATATTCTGAAAGACTTGATTAATGTGACATCTTGGACTCTTTAAGTGTGTAATTTACAATTTGTGATTATAACTCCAAAATTAATTTCTTTTCTTTGGGAAATTGGTGTTCAAGATGATACCTGGATCTCTAACAGTGGTTGAGCGGTATGACCTTGTTCAAGCAACGATTTGATGAGGTATCCTGCTATGAATCCAGTGCCGCCTGTCACACAGTATTCTGGCATTTTCTACTCTTGGTCTGCTGATACTTGCAGCGTGCAATTTATTGTTTGATAGAAAGAGACTTGATTTGGGCAGTTACTTTTATAGCTTTAGGTGGAAACCAGTGTTCTCATGTAATAGTTGTTAAAAGAAATATGAAAGTCAAAGTGTTCAAAGGGGATGCCTTGTGTATCATGCTAGTGGTGGTATACCAGAGTGTATTGCTGCTAAGAGATCATGTTTAGAGTAACTTACCTCGTGTATCTTGTGCGTTGATAGTCATGAAAGACACCCTTTTGGCGTTTGGTGCTAGGTAGGTTGGTGTTTGGTTTCAGCAAGCAAATACTTAAAATGCAGTAGGAGTGGATGTCACATGGGATGTGTTTTTGTTTTCTTTTCCTAGTATTTGCCTTTTTGGTAGTATCTAGATGTTGGATGATGCCATACGGGCTGAATTGCACACCGAGTGGTTTATGTTTATTTACAATATGACAAGTTATGTATTGTATGATTTGTATCAGACATGGCGACTAAAATTTAAAGGTTTTCTATTGATATTTAATAACAATGACCTGGGAAATATTTCGTTTGGAAGGAAACAAATCGTGAAGAAAACAGAAGCGGGTTGATAAGATCAGAAGAAAAAGAAAACAAGTCATTATTACAACATCAGCAAATAATAAAAGATTATATTATACAACAGATTTTAGATTACATTTCACTTGACAAAATCTAATAGCTTCAGGCAATTCTTACTGAAGATCTTCGGATGTAATGATTGTTTGGAGGATGCTTTTAAATTTGGATGTCTCTATCCCATTGGCATGCTTGGAAAGGATCGGCCGAAGAAGCTGGTTATGTCTGTGGTTCGCTTTTTCTCTGCAGTTTGGTTTGAGATTACAGGGTTTGTTTTCTTTAGTTTCTGCTGGGTGAGTTAGGCGTTCATGCTGGTGGCTTGGTTTTTGTGTTGCTATAGCTTGGCACACTCTATTTTCTTCTGCAAAAGAAGGCTATTGGTTTGTTTGGAGTTTGTATTGCTTATGATTATGATAACTTGTAGTGCATTTAAATTTAGATTTAGAATGGAATAATCTCAATGTTACTTTGAAAAGTGAATGTTAATATTTAGTGCTATATGTTGGTAATTCAGTTTAAAATAACATGTATGTTTCAACGAAGGTTTAAGCAGGCGAGCAGCTGCAAGCTTGAAACTCGACTCAAGATCGGCTGAGTTTTAAATGTTAAGCTTGAGCTTGACTCGAGATCGATTATTTCACAATCGAGCTCGAACTTGATGTGAACCGACATATCAAGCTCGACTCGATTTGATTTTATAAAACTATGTAATTACATGTTAAAAAGGGTAAAAGTGTGTATCAATTGAAGCTTGATAAGGCTTGCTAGCCTCACGAGCAGAGTTTTTAGAGCTTGACCTGACTCAGTATATCGAGTCCAAAACAACCTAATAACTCACAATCCGACTATCTATCATGGAGTTGCCTCCATTGCTACCAGTTATCACATCTGACACGACCTGCGCTACCAGTTATAAACATTGCTGCTTGAAGTGCAATGCGTACTACTGTACATATTTCACAATTGTTGTGGCATTCAAATCTAAATAGTTGTTTCATTTATCCTGGTTTATCTTGTTTTAAGCATTCAACATGGTCATATACATGCTTACAAAAAGTGAAACAAGAACCGGTAACAAAAGTCTTTGTGAGATAACCATTAGTGTATCTAACGGGAAGTTTTATTAGCATTTCAGTTATTTGTGCCTTTGCACTGCATTTTACGTGTATATTGCATTCATCAAAGGTTTTGGATGATTTTGTTTTATTGAAACAAGATGTCTTTAAGCATGCACTTGAGTTGAAAATAAAGATGAAGTTACATTGTATATGTACCAAGTTACCATCTCACGCAGATCGGCTACAATACCAAACCCAACAGAAGGCGCTACATATTGGTTACTCAATAAGATAAAATGTAGCTTTGGCATATTGACAGCGCCTCGCCTCTATGTCCTTGCTGCAATGAACCACGGAGACCATTGAAAAGATCAATGATGTGGAGGTCCTCGGTGATCATAAGAGCTCAACCACCACCATAAGCGTCACCATATCCACCACCTGAATACCTCATATCAGGGCTTCCACTTGCCATTCCATATCCCCCACCACCTACACTTAAACCAGTTTCAATTCCATTGATAATGATTCGGGTTCGTTAGACTCCCTGAATTTGTCCTCTTTAAAGGATATTTAATACATTAGGCATTTCATGAGAGATGACTTACCTAGTCCACGTGTTCTCATCTGCTCCCCTCGTAGCTTCTCTATTTCACGAGCCATTGAAATAAGATTTTTCTCCATTGCTTCCTTTTGAATCATATGTTCCTCGTTTGTTTTCTTCAGCATTTCATAATCTCTCCTGCATAATTAAGAAAATATTATTCCGTGGTGAATCATGAAACGTTATAGCTCAAATTTAGAACATAAATTCATACCTCATATCGACAAGGTCTTTCGCATCCCATCTATATCCGTCTTGATAGCGACCACCTGTTCATTCTCAACTCAATCTATTTGTATCCTTAGTGATTGTTTGAAGTTGGTTTGATAGATCCTGCCTCAATGAATTCAGTTTCTGAGCTTCACCTCTTAAATGACTGACATCTGCCCTTAGAGGCTCAGTTTCTGGGAGCTCAGCCTCAAGCTTCATTCCTCTGTCAGTTAAGTCCCTGGCCCTTGCATCTCTTTGGCATGCAATTTGGGGATGATTTGGCTTGAACTATAAATTTCATCTTTGACCGAGTCAACTCCTTTGAAGCGGCGTTTCTTCAACCACATGTCTGTTCTCAGCGCAATCCGTTGAATATCGTGATGTTGGAGTTCAAGCTCCTCTTCAAGGACAGCAGGGTGAGGAGGTAGGGGCCGGGGTCCTCGGAGAATAACAGGCATAGGGGCGTCACGGGTCCTCGAGGCATCACGGTGCCTTCCAGACATTTTGGTAAATTAGTAATACCTGAAAAAACAAATTACTAAATGATAATAATAATTTAATGATTTTCAAATATTTACAAACTGAACATTATAATGGAAAAGCTAGAAGTGGGCCCAAGGATACTCATGTCTTAAATCTTCTAACAGCTATGCTTTTAATGTTGCCAATATTAGGTGTCTCGCCTTTGCTAACTGTCAATCTGAATTATCAGAACAGAATTTTTAGGGTAAATACCAGATACTAGTTTATCATTATAGCAACTCTCTGACTTCTGATGAATTAATGACATCAATTCCCACTTAGCCTACAATTTGTAATTGTGATCAATCGTTATCGAGAAACGGAAGACTAATCTATCTAGAGATATGCTGTCACTAAGGGTGAGCATGGTGCGGATCAGTGGGTTTATAAAAACCAAACCAAAACCAAAGTTTCGGTTTTACAAAAAGTAACCAAAACCACACGGTTTTTTCGGTTCGTCTTTCTGTTTTTAAGGGTTTTTTTTTTTTTTTTTTTTTTTTTCAAACTATCATTTTACTATATATTTGTTATATATATATAAAAAAAAGAACCTCAAGATTACATGATATGTTGAAACATATAATACAAAGGCTGTGTATTATGAAATTATAAACCTAAAATACAGTAAGAGCCAATTGAATTGGAATGTTTTAAAAACCGATGATGAACTGCAAACAAAAAGAGAAATTTTGACATAATATAAAAACTAACACCATAATTTACCAATAATACGTGTTTGAAATGATTAATTGGAAAAGTATAAACAAAAGCATTCTATCATACTTAATTCACAATTTTAATGGGTTTAGCTCAAATAAAAATTACTTTTAAATATGGCTGATCGGTTTGGTGTGGTTATTTGGTTTGGTTTTGGTGAAAACGAAACCGATCCATAAAAGTCGGTTTTCAATTTACCGTCGAACAGTCAGATGTTGTTTGGATTGGTTTTTGGTTATGCGGCTTTCAGTTCGGTTTGCTCACCCTATCTCACTAGCGATATAAAATTTTGATAAGGAGAAAACTTCTTTTACTCTAAATTCACTTTCTTTGTGTTAAAGCATAAACTTTGTGCCTAGAGTTGAATTTAAAGGTGCATAAATATGTTCAACAAAAACACTGCTAGAAATTAGGCTTGTAATATGCATACCATACAACAAGAACGTCACCACTTAAATCGCAATTCAGTTAAAGGTTTTCTTGCAGGATACACAGTTACTTGCATAGAATGCAAATATTTAATCCTTGGTATGTGTGAATGTGTCTATGTCAATCATCGTCCATCTATACCAAGGGGTGTTTTTAAGCTTATTTGATGGGCTAATGAGCTTACTGAAATTTTGATAATCTCAAAAGCTCAAGTGTATAGCTTATAAGCCCCAAAGAAGAGCTTGAGCTTATCAATATTTCAATAAGCTCATAAGCCCACCATATAACAGACAGACACCCCTAAAATCATAAGCTTCATATGTGATATAACATGTTGATTCCAAGTACCACTTTGTTTATCCTAAAGTGAAATACATAACAAATTCATACACTCCTGTAGGATGATGATCTAACAAAAGTAACATACATATATATCATATACATAACACTACAGGTACGGATTGTGCATATTCTCTTTAATTGTGCAAACAAAAGGCAAATATCGCATCTCATTTGGTCCACCTCTAATCAAAACTCTCATGATACTGATGCTATATGCAACAACGTCCTATACATGACTTCCAACTTCCACAATGAAAAAGGCTATATACGATAGTGTCCAAATCACGTTGAGGCTATATAAAGTAATGATAGCGTCCTAATTTCTATTTCAATCAATCTGCAAAGCATGTTTTGCATAACTGCAAATAACTCTACTGTCAATATTCCAATCACTCTGGTAAACGGGTCCTTCCTTAATTACACAAATTTGTAGTCTATACTCTAAAACAAGAATATCAAACCCGCAAAATTTCTTAAAACTAAGTACCTCAAATGTCAACCCTGCATTGGACACTGTAAGTATTAACAAACTATATACTATTTCGACACCGGCTTATCGTATTAAGAGATACCCATTTTCAGAATCAGCCTAGAAATATATTAACGGTAACAAAGGATAAAATTTCATAGTGCATATATTAGCTTATGATTCAAAAGCAATGAACTGAAAGTCAACAAAATATTTCATACAATAGATTATACTAGCTCAAAAAATTAAATTCAATTGATTACCTTAATATATCTCGATTAATTTAAGGATTGAAGTGAATGATTGATTCCCAATCAGAATGAAAAAACCCTATACGATTGTAAAATTATTTTAAAAATTAAAATAAAAATAAAAAATAATTGTTTACTTTTTTTGTATGGGCTAAAGAACATCATGGTCTAGGCCCTTGTGACTAGTTATCACTATCTGTTTGTAGTTACTTTGGGTGTTTGGCCTGTTTGGTGTTTAGGTGTATTGCTTTATTTCTTGGAAAATTAAATGAAAAGTCATCATATTGGTATTATTATTTATGTGTAATGACTATTTTTTATCGTTGTTATGTTTTGGGCGTCTTGTTGTGTGTATCGGTGACTTGTTTAACTTGTTGTAGCGGTCATGTTATGACCAGTTAACTTTATGCGGCGTTAGTCCTTTAAATACATCTTTCTTATTGGTTATTATATTATTATTGCGTTAGTCATTTCGCGATTTTTACCGTTTCGTCCATTTGCACTTCCGTCCGTTTTACGTTTTATCGTTTTGCGTTTCTTAGTTTCGGCCTACTTTTTTACGTGTTCTTTTTTCGTTTTACGTTTTAAATGGTTTTACGTTTTGTCCGTTTTACGTTTTGTTCGTTTTGCGTTTTCGTCGTTTTACGTGTTCATCCATTTTACGTTTCGTCCGTTTTACGTTTCTTCCTTTCGTCAGTTTTTACGCTTTTACACTTGTTCTTGGTTTTACGCGTTTTCGTCCGTTTTACGTTTTATTCGTTTTACGTCAGTTTTACGTGTTCTTGGTTTTACCGTTTCGTCCGTTTTACCGTTTTCTTTCATTTTAAGTCGTTTTACGTGTTCTTAGTTTTACGTTTCGTTCGTTTTACGTTTTAATCCGTTTTACGTTTCTTAGTTTCGTCCGTTTACGCTTTTACGTGTTCTTAGTTTCTGGCGTTTTCGTCGTTTACATGTTTTGGTCCGTTTTACCGTGTTCTTTCGTTTTCGTCGGTTTTACGTTTTACATGTTCTTCCGTTTTTATCGTTTTCGTCCGTTTTTGCGTTTCGTCCGGTTTTACGATTTCATCCATTTTACCGTCGAAAGCGGCGTGTGAATGAAGAAAAGCGGACGCAAAAGCGTGTAAAAGCGAAAAAACGTGTAAAACGGACTAAAATATTAAGCGGCGATGTAAAATCAGCAGCGGCGAAAGCGAAAAACGTAAAAAAACGCGTTTTACGTGCGAAAACAAAAGCGTGTAAAGCGGACGGCGTGCAACGGGCAACGTGAAAGCGGGCGAGCGTGTAAAAGCGAGCGGCAATGCGCGGGCAGCGTGTGGCGGCAACGCTGCCGGAAGAGTGTGTAAGCGGAACGAACGAATGTAAAGGGCGGCGTGTAAGGCTGCGTGTAAGCGTGTAAAAGCGGATGAAAGCGAACATGTAAAAGCGGACGAAGCGTGTAAAAGCGGAAGAACACGTGTAAGCGTTAAAAGCGTGTAAAAGCGGGACGGCGTGTAAAGCGGAGAAACGCGTGTAAGCGGACGGCGTGTAAGCGAATGACGGTAAAGCGAGCGGCGTGTAAGCGTGTAAAGCAGACGGCGTGTAAAAGCGGTGGCGTGCAAAGCGGAAGGTGCAAAGCGAGATGACGATGTAAAAGCGGTGAAAATGACTAACGGTGCAATAATATAATAGCGATTAGTTGAAAGCAGGGCGAGGACTAACGATGCGATAAAAAGTTAACGATTAGTTAACGTGGCCACAACAAGTTAAGCAAGTCGGCGTCTGCGCGATAATGGCGGCCTAAAAGTTTGTGTCGCGATGATAAAAAAATGAGTCATCTACAACGATAATGATAAGTCACAAAGTATGATGACTTTTCATTGATTTTCCTATTTTCATCATCACCAAAATAGATCAAAACTCATGCTTTTGACTTCTCCCCATGAAAACACCTTTGGCACCTTCCCAACTAATCCAAACTACTCCTAATCGGCTTTATAGGTGCCATCACTGGTGAGAAAGATGTGAGAAAGCTTAAAATAGTAGAAACATGTTTTGAAGGTTCAAGAGGGTCACAATCATACTCATAATCTCTCATCTATAAAAGGGGTTAATTTTCACAAAAACTTTCATCCATCTCAATAAAATCCAAAATTAGGGTTTTCCAAATCAAAGGGGTTTCAAAAATTGGTTTAGGGGTTTTGTTAATCGAAGCATAAGGAAGGTCCTCCAAGTGTTTAATTGCATCAATTCGTTCCGGGTCTCCTCCAATCGAGATGTGATGAGATGAGAGGAGTAAGGAAAAATGGGTTGTGTTTATGTGTTTCGACGGTTGATGAAATCACACGTCCATTCTGCTGGTGAAGTTCTTAGTAATTATCCTAATTATGTGCTAAGTAAACCGTCGTCACAGGTGTTGTAAGGAAGATCTTGATTTTATCTAGCCATCTGAGCTCAGAGAGGTGATATTTATTTTGATCAAACAATTATTTTTGATCCCGCCTTCTATCCCCGAAAATAAGAGAAAAGCGAGCGTGGGAACACGGAGAAGGTGGTGGCCGGAATCGTAGAGTTGAAGGTGAATCTTGTGGTGGAGAAGAAGGTGCGACGACAAAGAGTTCGAAGGAGTGTTGATGGTGGTGATTGGAGGCCTCGCCTTGACAAATATATGAAGAACAATAATTGTTTGAGGTGGTTGGTTTTCTTGTCATGCGGATAGATTTGAATTTTTTGTTTTGTTTTGGAACATATACTTTTGTTTATGGTTTTTGTAGAAACAAAGTTTATAAAAAAATATATTAAATTACTATTTTACCCTCATGTGTTAAGTGAGTTAACTGACGTTAGTGGGAGTTGGTGGGCCCAGTTGGATGGAGGGACGAACGGTGCATAACGTTTCACACTTAAGGACGGACGGTGCAACTTTTTTGGTCAAAGGACGAAACCCTGCGGTCAACGCAAACCACAAGGACGAACGGTGTAATTTACTCTTATATTTATATTTAACAAACTTTAGAGTAGTTTTTAAAGTTATTATATAGGTTAAAGGTATGTTTTGAAACTTTTTTTTTGCTAAAAAAATATATACTAAAGTTCAATATTTTTTATAAAATCGCGCAGGTCAAAAGTATTGCAATTATTGGCACATTTTGTTCGCAATTTAAGACCTTTCCGTTGGAAATTTGTTTATAAGAAAATCGATAGATATTGAATAAATAAAGTTTGTTATATAAAAAAATCGTAAATAGCTAAAAGTACAAGGTAATTTTCATAACTCATCGTTGAGGGGATGTTTTGTAAAAGGAAAGTTTTGCGCATGCATCGTTGGCGACCACAAATGTATATAGGGTTGAGCAAAATCGATTGAATCGAACCGAACCGACCTTACTCGATTCGGTTTTCGGTTTATATATTTATCGCTTTCGGTTTGGTATTGCTTTGTTCGGCCAAACCAAAAAACACACTTAATCGAACCGAACCGGTTCGATTCGTTCAGCTTGGCTCGGTGCACTTCGGTTCGATTCTCGCTAATGTTTTCATCAAAATCAATTTTCGATTCGGTTAACCCGATGCTCACCCTAAATGTATATATGTATAATTTATTACGCGATATAACAACACTTTTGGCTACTTTTAGGGTGCGCTTGTTTGAGGTTTTTAACCTAAGGGGATGAGTCCTAAAGTGGAAAAGTTTGTTTGGTTAATATTGACAACATTAAAAAGTGGGACTCAATGCTAATATGAAGGGATGTAGAAATCCCATGCTAGAAGTCTGGATTTCTAACACAACCCCACTTAGCTCACAATCTCTCCACACATGTGTGTACTTTTTTTTTTATATTCATTTTTAATTTTTTTAAATAATAATATATTTATTTTATAATATATTTTCTCTCTCTCACATCAAATCAAAATATAAACCCTAATCCAAATCCTAATCCTAATCCTAACCCCATCTATAAACTAAACGAGCCCTTAGTGTTACCGGACACCACATGCTGTTGGTCTCTTACAAATGGTTGGGCCTTTGATACCGGGCCAAAAAAAGACCCTATTATTCAGCCGAAACATACTAGGCTTTAATAGAAACCAACAAAGAATATTCGATAAGTCCAAATAGTTTAAACGGTGCAAACCCTCAAAAATATATAAATACCTATACATATATCTCCTCCCCTTCAATTCTTCTCATCACCACCCATCGTTTATGTGTTAAACAAGCCAGCCTAAACAAACTCAATCAAATCATGTCAGATTACAACAACAACCGTTTAACTAAAAGATTCAAACAAACCATCATCAACAAACAACAAGAACAATCCCAATTCACCGGCAAAAACCTCCGCAAAATTCGAGTCATTTGCTCCGATCCAGAAGCCACCGACTCTTCCTCTGACGAATCCGATGACGTCATCACCACCAACAAACCTCGCTCCCCTCGCAGAATCGTTTGCGAGATCGTCATCTCCGATCCTCCTAACAAAACCGATGACGTCATCGGCGAAAAAGATGACGTCATTGGAGAAAAAGATGACGTCATCGTTGAGGAGAATAAAAATAAAAAGAGGTTTACCGGAGTTAGGTTAAGGAAGTGGGGGAAATGGGCCGCGGAGATCCGTGACCCGTTTAGTAAGAAGAGGATATGGTTAGGGACTTATTTAACAGCTGAGGAAGCTTCTAGAGCTTATACTAATAAAAAAGAGGAGTTTAGGGCCCGGATGTTGGTCTCGGGTCGACCCGGCCCGGTTCGTGAGCTTGACCCGGAGATTGAGGCGTCGAAGGCGCTGCAGTCGATGAAGTACGGGAAGCGGGTCGGGTCGGAGACTGGGTCCGGGTCGGGTCAGGGGAGTGACGTGGAGGAAGAGAATAAGCCGCCGTGGAAGGGGATGGGTGTAGATATGCTTGTGATTGATAATAATGGGAATTTGATGGGTGAGTTTAGTAAACTTGACGACGATTTAAACATAGAATGAGGGGAGTGGTTTTTTATTCGACCCTCTCGAGATGAGATGTTATGTTATGAATGGGGGAAGGGATAACAAAATATGATGCTGACTGGATGTTTGTTTTGTTTTGTACATTTTATTGATTCGGCAAAACGGTCTGTCTTTGGTATTTTGAACTCTGTTTGTTTGTTTGTTGTTTTCCGTCTTTGTTTGGTTCTGATATAATGACATTGTTTCTGTTTCGGTTAATTTCGTACTTGGATTCTTTTTTAACTTTGTGAATTGTATTGACTTGTATTTTGTGTTTGGTATACATTGGATGGTAATAAATGTTTCGGTTTTAGTTGACTATTGTGAATATTTTGGGTTTGTGTTTGTGTTGTTAACTTGATTAGTGTGAATATTTTGACTTGTATGTTTATGTATGATGTTTGTAACAATGTGATTGACTGTTGGATTTGGTATTACAAAGTGTAAGCAAAAACGCGTGATCTTTTGGGAATTGGAAGAAAGCTTTGGTGTTATACTTCCACAATTTGTAAGGTGTTGGTTTTCTGTTATATTCGATAAGGCGTTGTTGATCTGGAGTGTACATCAGAGTGCTACTTTGCGGATTTAACACCATGGTAAGTTTTCGGAATCTGTATACTTGATAGTGGAAGGCAATATGTTAGTGGCTTTGTTCTAATTCCAACTATGAAATAAACTGTGCTCGTTTGTTAATTTAATTTAAAATGAAAGAAACCGTGTTTTGTTCTAATTCCATCTATGAAAGAAACCGTCCTGTTTATGATTGATAGCTATGATCATGTAGAGAACTCGTGGAATCTTATTATCTTTGCGATTCTTATTGTGCACATGTTTAAGGGGTTGCTTGGGATTGCTTATATGTTTTCTGTTTGGGTTATTTTTACCTCTGAAAGTAGCTGTTGATACTCATCTTTACAGTAGCCCAAATTCGGGTAAAACCGTAGCCTTCTAGGTAGACTTCATAAACATTGTGCTCATGTTTTATAGTATCTAACACAGTCTCATGGAAAACACTTCATAAATGCATTTACTACTAAATCTCTCATGATTTAAATTCTGGTAGTTTTAGCAAGATACACTGCTATCAGTCTTTATGTTTTTGGAAAATGGAAAGGAAACTTTGACTACATATGCTAAAAACAGCATGATGTTGTAGTGCATTATTGCTTTAGTTATTATGATGAACCTCACAGAAAGCCCTTCTCTTGAAAACTTTTGATGCAGTCATCAAACATTTGCTCGAGTGATTTCAATGGAGGTAGTCCCAGCTGTAATATCTTGCTGCTATCCATACTATGTGGGTTATCATCCCCTTCTCGACTGCTACACCTAATGGTATCCACATCTATTTGTTAAGTAACATTCAACAATTAATAATTGATTTTTTAGAAAATAGGAGATAGGTGTCTGCTTACTTGGCGATATAAGGGTAAGAAGGGTATTTTGACTTAAGCATGTGAATAACCTCTGTCCAGTGAGCCACTGTACTTGAACATATAAGTCTGCCTGAAGCCTCTTTGTTTTCCATTGCTAAAATATGAGCAGCCACTACATCGTCTATGTGAACAAATCCTACTGTTGTGTTTGGGTATTCGTCCACTGCCCCTGATATGAAAACGTTTGTTAAACTCAAAATCTAATTCACTAAATCTTCTTGTATTTTATGTATGTTACTAACTTTTAGATGCAAATCGGCCATTGATTATTTGATTGAAAAGTGCAAAAAAAATCATTATAACTAGCAAGGCTGTGCCAATTGCAGTGTTTTTTTACTTGGTCTTTTTTTGCATAGGGGTGCTTGGACTTGGGTGAATAACTAGGTTAGGGTAACCAGTTCTTATTCTTGCTGCAACAAAATTCTTTACCTATATCACCTATCTTTGATAGACTTTTGCTCTATTTTGCAAAATATTCCACTTTTTTTTAATCTAATAATTCCTCAAATAATCTGAATTTTCTTTACATCTGATTATCAGAAGTACATCAAAGCAGTATCTCTTCCAGCCTTATTTAGTATCGGTCACATTCAAAACACACATCCAAACACCCCTAGTTTGACTTATTGGCCTTTCGAATCAACATACAGGTTCGCAGCCCGGTTCAATTTTGGATAAACGGTTTAAGAGGCAAGTTACTCATTTATGTATCCATAAATCGGCGAAACTTGTTAATCATTACGAACTGTGGTGTCTATTTTGTCAGTTTTGTGGTAGACGCATGCACTAGTTCACAAACGCTCTTAGTACTTACCTATAACATAAGCAAGTATCATTTGGAGTGTACTTGTTGGTTGGGGTGCAAGCAATGGGCCCACCACATAAGAAGGGTTGACAACAACTAGATCTATCCCACTTCCCTTTGCTACGTTCCACGCGTCTTCCTCTGCTATTGTCTTTGCATATGCGTACCAAAGCTGTATGTAATAAATAACTCAAAAGACATTAAATGACGTCAATGAGGACCTACTGTATATATTAATTTTAAGACTGAAAGTGCTCCCTTACGTTGTGTTGTTTGCAGTATTCAGTATCACTCCAATGCGATTCATTAAGAGGAGAAACTTGTTGGATGTCATGACGGTATCTTATGGAAGAGCATGATGAGGTCAGAACTACCCTTTTTACACTATTCGATTTCTTGCATGAGGTCAGCACATTCATGGTGCCTTTTATGCATGGATCAATTAGGGTTTTCTGTAAATGATAGTATTGTATGTTTGTAAGATCTTGTTAATCCTGATCTATGAAATAACGATTTATTTTTACTTTGCTTCCAAAAAAAGCCATTTTCTCGATTATAGAATGTTATAAGTTATATTTTTGTTGAACATCACTTATATATTTTATTAGACTTAAATGAACCTTTATAGTTTCCTTTATGCATCGATTAGTTAGGGTCCTGCAGATATTAGTATTCTAAAGCTTGTAAACTCTTGATACTCCTTTTGACTTCGCTTAAAAAAAGGGTAAGTTTTGATATATATAAATTTGATTAAACCACAATAAACAAATGAATTGGTCCAAAACTACTCAATTTGGTGCTTTCAAAGCGGTAGATATGACCTTGAAATTCAAAGTGTACCATTTATATTAGGATTGGATAAATAAATATACAATATTTTTTTAGGAAACAAATGGGTTTGTTAAGTTGATGCCATTTTTTAAAAGGAAATTTGCCTGGATGTTGTGGTCATATGGGACAACTACGGGAGAGGCAGTGTGGAAGACCCCATCGACACCATCTACCGCTTGATCAAAACTTCCTTCTGCCATGAGATCGGCCTTTATAAGCTTTAGTCTATCTTGTGCTCCTTTGAGCTCCAACAGGTACCCCACTTTCTCGATATTTTCTGGTAAAATGAGAAGAAAAGGTTATGTCATCATATTTCTGTGTTTGCACAAACAACTTGCTATTTTGAAGTAGAAATAGATAAGAATGTCTTTCCACCTTCATGTTCTTTTCACTTCCTATCCGTACAAACTCAGTTTGCCAGTTTCATATTTTTACACTCCTTAATTTCTAAGTGTAAGTTATTTTCATACAATTCTAATCAAAGTAGATATTAAATGAGCAATGGTGGTTAAAATGATTGATATTCTCGGTTTCAGTTTGTTTGTTGCCTTGTTTTCTTGTCACAAATTGCCCATTTATGATGGTTAGAGAACTACGGAAAGACTAGTGTAGCGTGTTATAATGAAATATTATTCAGTAGAATAGTTTATAGTTATTTAAATTAGATATAATCTGAATATAGTTGAAATAAACTGACGTAATTGATATGATATATATATTCGATGATAAGGCTTTTTCTTTGAATTTGTAACTAAAAAGGTGAAAGAATAATGTAAACCTTATCTATTTTGTCCATCTTGAATGATAGTCTTACAAAGACTTCTGGAAACTATCAAATCACATCGTGAAACCTTTTTTCTATGTCTATTAAACATTAAGGTTGGTTAAATAACGAATTCTTTATGCTATCTGCATATAATGAGAATCCATGAAATAAGAATCTTGACAAAAGATTGACCTTAAATGATGTCATGTAATTTCCAGTAGTCTCTTTTTGGGCTTATGAGGGCTTAATTTTGTCACTTTCAAATATTGCAATGAATAGTTGAAAGTCCGACAAATGAAGGAAAATAAAACTGTAAATCATGTACCTCCTTTCTGTTGTATTGTATTAGCTCAAAATTATGGTAATGGAATTATCTTTTTTAAAAAGATTTGGTTTGGCGTTAAAATTAAAATAAATAAAATTTCAATGAGAATGACAAAATGAATTTTGGAAGCAAAAGAAGATGAAGATGACTTCCCTTACCAAAGCTTCTGATAGGGGTTAACCGTCCCAAAGTTTATGACTTGTCTTTTGATAGAACCAATCAGTGTTCCATTCTATCAAACTATATGTAAGAAACTAGAAGATTTCTATTTTATAGTTGTAGTGTATATAACACTTTATGATGCCACTCACTTTACCTAGTTTATGTTGCATTTGCTTTTATGTCCCTTACCAAGTCTACTCCTTATATGTAGCACCATCTATGGTATAAGGCAAATTTTGAAAATTAGGAGTTGGTCTCATCAACTATGCACAATGAAAAAACAATTATACCACACAACATTTAATTAGGATTTCCATGAAAAACTCCTAACACTCCTAAAGTTTTAAAGATAGAGCATAGTTTTAGTAATAACGCCGCTAAGGATTTCAATTTCTTGTCTCGTCATTTTGTCTTATTTTACTCACTGCTTTGTAGACCTTATTGAGCTTTCAGTAAATATAGTAATATACCCTACTGTAAAAGCTACAAGATTGTATTCCACTATTTGTATTGTGTTGATATTTGACAATTTGCAAATATATAGTATGTCCTCTTGACTAAAGAATGAAATTCTGTGTTTAAGAGTTGATAATTACACGTAAAGTTATAGACTGAAGAGACAAAAAAGAAATGTGATAAGGTGATCTAGCAATTGGCCTTTGTCCTTGGGGTTACTAGAATTTTTATATTATCCTCGGGCATATAAGTTTGATAGATCGGACCATGTTGGTTCTTTCATGATGAACACTATCTTTAGATTATAATTTGTATCTGTATTTTTATTTACTTCAGATTTTTTGGTTGGCGACTTGTATAAATAGAGAGATTAATCACCAATCTTTTTGCTCTCTTTGTATGTCCTCTGACTAAAGAATGAAATTCTGTGTTTAAGAGTTGATAATTACACGTAAAGTTATAGACTGAAGAGACAAAAATGAAATGTGATAAGGTGATCTAGCAATTGGCCTTTGTCCTTGGGGTTACTAGAATTTTTATATTATCCTCGGGCATATAAGTTTTGATAGATCGGCCCATGTTGGTTCTAATGGAAGTCATGAAGGCCGACATGATGAACACTATCTTTAGATTATAATTTATATCTGTATTTTTATTTACTTCAGATTTTTTGGTTGGGGACTTGTATGAATAGGGAGATTAATCACCAATCTTTTTGCTCTCTTGGCAATCTAATGGTTCCAGGGTTTTGCTCAAACACCACTTGATAAGACTACAAGATCTTTTTTGAAAATAAACATACATAATTTGCTAAAAAGGTTTTTGCTACTTTTGAGATCAATTTACTTTATATTATTGGATATTCACGGTATGTAAAATTATGTTCTTTTGTTCTTGCTGTATTCAAGGTCTAACACCATCTTACGGTGCTAAAGTAGATTTCTATAAGATGACTGATATATACCAGTAGCGATTTAGCGAAATTTGAAATCGAAAGTGTTTACATGTCTTAAATGCTTGACATATTTTGAAAAAACATATTTACGAAGACTTGATTAATGTGACATCTTGGACTCTTTAAGTGTGTAATTTACAATTTGTGATTATAACTCCAAAATTAATTTCTTTTCTTTGGGAAATTGGTGTTCAAGATGATACCTGGATCTCTAACAGTGGTTCGAACGGTATGACCTTGTTCAAGCAACGATTTGATGAGGTATCCTGCTATGAATCCAGTGCCGCCTGTCACACAGTATTCTGGCATTTTTTCTACTCTTGGTCTGCTGATACTTGCAGCGTGCACCAATTTATTGTTTGATAGAAAGAGACTTGATTTGGGCAGTTACTTTTATAGCTTTAGGTGGAAACCAGTGTTCTCATGTAATAGTTGTTAAAAGGAAATATGAAAGTCAAAGTGTTCAAAAGGGGATGCCTTGTGTATCATGCGCTAGTGGTGGTATACCAGAGTGTATTGCTGCTAAGAGATCATGTTTAGAGTAACTTGTACCTCGTGTATCTTGTGCGTTGATAGTCATGAAAGACACCCTTTTGGCGTTTGGTGCTAGGTAGGTTGGTGTTTGGTTTTCAGCAAGCAAATTACTTAAAATGCAGTAGGAGTGGATGTCACATGGGATGTGTTTTTGTTTTTCTTTTCCTAGTATTTGCCTTTTTGGTAGTATCTAGATGTTGGATGATGCCATACGGGCTGAATTGCACACCCGAGTGGTTTATGTTTATTTACAATATGACAAGTTATGTATTGTATGATTTGTATCAGACATGGCGACTAAAATTTAAAGGATTTTTCTATTGATATTTAATAACAATGACCTGGGAAATATTTCGTTTGGAAAAGGAAACAAATCGTGAAGAAAACAGAAACGGGTTGATAAGATCAGAAGAAAAAAGAAAACAAGTCATTATTACAACATCAGCAAATAATAAAAGATTATATTATACAACAGATTTTAGATTACATTTCACTTCGAAAAGCAAAATCTAATAGCTTCAGGCAATTCTTACTGAAGATCTTCGGATGTAATGATTGTTTGGAGGATGCTTTTAAATTTGGATGTAATCTCTATCCCATTGGCATGCTTGGAAAGGGATCGGCCGAAGAAGCTGGTTATGTCTGTGGTTACGCTTTTTCTCTGCAGTTTGGTTTGAGATTACAGGGTTTGTTTTCTTTAGTTTCTGCTGGGTGAGTTAGGCGTTCATGCTGGTGGCTTGGTTTTTTGTGTTGCTATAGCTTGGCACACTCTATTTTCTTCTGCAAAAAGAAGGCTATTGGTTTGTTTGGAGTTTGTATTGCTTATGATTATGATAACTTGTAGTGCATTTAAATTTAGATTTAGAATGGAATAATCTCCAATGTTACTTTGAAAAGTGAATGTTAATATTTAGTGCTATATGTTGGTAATTCAGTTTAAAATAACATGTATGTTTCAACGAAGGTTTAAACGAGCCGAGCACTGGCAAGCTTGAAACTCGACTCAAGATCGGCTGAGTTTTAAATGTTAAGCTTGAGCTTGACTCGAGATCGATTATTTCCACAATCGAAGCTCGAACTTGATGACGAACCAGCATATCAAGCTCGACTCGATTTGATTTTATAAAACTATGTAATTACATGTTAAAAAAGGGTAAAAGTGTGTATCAATTGAAGCTTGATAAGGCTTGCTAGGCCTCACGAGCAGAGTTTTTTAGAGCTTGACCTTGACTCGAAAGTATACTCGAGTCCAAAACAACCTAATAACTCACAATCCGACTATCTATCATGGAGGTTGCCTCCATTGCTACCAGTTATCACATCTGACACGACCTGCGCTACCAGTTATAAACATTGCTGCTTCGAAGTGCAATGCGTACTACTGTACATATTTCACAATTGTTGTGGCATTCAAATCTAAATAGTTGTTTCATTTATCCTGGTTTATCTTGTTTTAAGCATTCAACATGGTCATATACATGCTTACAAAAAGTGAAACAAGAACCGGTAACAAAAGTCTTTGTGAGATAACCATTAGTGTATCTAACGGGAAGTTTTATTAGCATTTCAGTTATTTGTGCCTTTGCACTGCATTTTACGTGTATATTGCATTCATCAAAGGTTTTGGATGATTTTGTTTTTATTGAAACAAGATGTCTTTAAGCATGCACTTGAGTTGAAAATAAAGATGAAGTTACATTGTATATGTACCAAGTTACCATCTCACGCAGATCGGCTACAATACCAAACCCAACAGAAAGACGCTACATATTGGTTACTCCAATAAGATAAAATGTAGCTTTGGCATATTGACAGCGCCTACGCCTCTATGTCCTTGCTGCAATGAACCACCGGAGACCATTGAAAAGATCAATGATGTGGAGGTCCTCGGTGATCATAAGAGCTCCAACCACCACCATAAACGTCACCATATCCACCACCTGAATACCTCATATCAGGGCTTCCACTTGCCATTCCATATCCCCCACCACCTACACTTAAACCAGTTTCAATTCCATTGATAATGATTCGGGTTCGTTAGACTCCCTGAATTTGTCCTCTTTAAAGGATATTTAATACATTAGGCATTTCATGAGAGATGACTTACCTAGTCCACGTGTTCTCATCTGCTCCCTCGTAGCTTCTCTATTTCACGAGCCATTGAAATAAGATTTTCTCCATTGCTTCCTTTTGAATCATATGTTCCTCGTTTGTTTTCTTCAGCATTTCATAATCTCTCCTGCATAATTAAGAAAATATTATTCCGTGGTGAATCATGAAACGTTATAGCTCAAATTTAGAACATAAATTCATACCTCATATCGACAAGGTCTTTACGCATCCCATCTATATCCGTCTTGATAGCGACCACCTGTTCATTCTCAACCCTCAATCTATTTGTATCCTTAGTGATTGTTTGAAGTTGGTTTGATAGATCCTGCCTCAATGAATTCAGTTTCTGAGCTTCACCTCTTAAATGACTGACATCTGCCCTTAGAGGCTCAGTTTTACGGAGCTCAGCCTCAAGCTTCATTCCTCTGTCAGTTAAGTCCCTGGCCCTTGCATCTCTTTCGGCATGCAATTTGGGGATGATTTGGCTTGAACTATAAATTTCATCTTTGACCCGAGTCAACTCCCTTTGAAGAGCGACGTTTTCTTCAACCACATGTCTGTTCTCAGACGCAATCCGTTGAATATCGTGATGTTGGAGTTCAAGCTCCTCTTCAAGGACAGCAGGGTGAGGAGGTAGGGGCCCGGGGGGTCCTCGGAGAATAACAGGCATAGGGCCGTCACGGGGTCCTCGAGGCATACGGTGCCTTCCAGACATTTTGGTAAATTAGTAATACCTGAAAAAACAAATTACTAAATGATAATAATAATTTAATGATTTTCAAATATTTACAAACTGAACATTATAATGGAAAAGCTAGAAGTGGGCCCAACGGATACTCATGTCTTAAATCTTCTAACAGCTATGCTTTTAATGTTGCCAATATTAGGTGTCTCGCCTTTGCTAACTGTCAATCTGAATTATCAGAACAGAATTTTTAGGGTAAATACCAGATACTAGTTTATCATTATAGCAACTCTCTGACTTCTGATGAATTAATGACATCAATTCCCACTTAGCCTACAATTTGTAATTGTGATCAATCGTTATCGAGAACAACGGAAGACTAATCTATCTAGAGATATGCTGTCACTAAGGGTGAGCATGGTGCGGATCAGTGCGGTTTATGGCAAAAACCAAACCAAAACCAAAGTTTCGGTTTTTACAAAAAAAGTAACCAAAACCACACGGTTTTTTCGGTTCGTCTTTTCTGTTTTTTAAGGGTTTTTTTTTTTTTTTTTTTTTTTTTTTCAAACTATCATTTTACTATATATTTGTTATATATATATATAAAAAAAAAAAGAACCTCAAGATTACATGATATGTTGAAACATATAATACAAAAGGCTGTGTATTAATATGAAATTATAAACCTAAAATACAGTAAGAGCCAATTGAATTGGAATGTTTTAAAAAACTTCGATGATGAACTGCAAACAAAAAAAGAGAAATTTTTGACATAATATAAAAACTAACACCATAATTTACCAATAATACGTGTTTGAAATGATTAATTGGAAAAGTATAAACAAAAGCATTCTATCATACTTAATTACGAATTTTAATGGGTTTAGCTCAAATAAAAAAATTACTTTTTAAATATGGCTGATCGGTTTGGTGTGGTTATTTCGGTTTGGTTTTTTGGTGAAAACCGAAACCGATCCGCAAAAGTCGGTTTTTCAATTTACCAAATCGAACAGTCAGATGTTGTTTGGATTGGTTTTTTTTGGTTATTGCGGCTTTCAGTTCGGTTTCTGCTCACCCCTATCTCACACAACGATATAAAATTTTGATAAGGAGAAAAAACTTCTTTTACTCTAAATTCACTTTCTTTGTGTTAAAGCATAAACTTTGTGCCTAGAGTTGAATTTAAAAAGGTGCATAAATATGTTCAACAAAAACACTGCTAGAAATTAGGCTTGTAAAGATATGCATACCATACAACAAGAACCGTCACCACTTAAATACGCAATTCAGTTAAAGGTTTTCTTGCAGGATACACAGTTACTTGCATAGAATGCAAATATTTAATCCTTGGTATGTGTGAATGTGTCTATGTCAATCATCATCGTCCATCTATACCAAGGGGGTGTTTTTCTAAGCTTATTTGATGGGCTAATGAGCTTACTGAAATTTTGATAATCTCAAAAGCTCAAGTGTATAGCTTATAAGCCCCAAAGAAAGAGCTTGAGCTTATCAATATTTCAATAAGCTCATAAGCCCACCATATAACCTTAGACAGACACCCCCTAAAATCATAAGCTTCATATGTGATATAACATGTTGATTCCAAGTACCACTTTGTTTATCCTAAAGTGAAATACATAACAAATTCATACACTCCTGTAGGATGATGATCTAACAAAAAAGTAACATACATATATATCATATACATAACACTACAGGTACGGATTGTGCATATTCTCTTTAATTGTGCAAACAAAAGGCAAATATACGCATCTCATTTGGTCCACCTCTAATCAAAACTCTCATGATACTGATGCTATATGCAACAACGTCCTATACATGACTTCCAACTTCCACAATGAAAAAAGGCTATATACCGATAGTGTCCAAATCACGTTGAGGCTATATAAAGTAATGATAGCGTCCTAATTTCTATTTCAATCAATCTGCAAAGCATGTTTTTGCATAACTGCAAATAACTCTACTGTCAATATTCCAATCACTCTGGTAAACGGGTCCTTCCTTAATTACACAAATTTGTAGTCTATACTCTAAAACAAGAATATCAAACCCGCAAAATTTCTTAAAACCTAAGTACCTCAAATGTCAACCCTGCATTGGACACTGTAAGTATTAACAAACTATATACTATTTCGACACCGGCTTATCGTATTAAGAGATACCCATTTTCAGAATCAGCCTAGAAATATATTAACGGTAACAAAGGGATAAAATTTCATAGTGCATATATTAGCTTATGATTCAAAAGCAATGAACTGAAAGTGATCAACAAAATATTTCATACAATAGATTATACTAGCTCAAAAAAATTAAATTCAATTGATTACCTTAATATATCTCGATTAATTTAAGGATTGAAGTGAATGATTGATTCCCAATCAGAATGAAAAAAGGAAAACCCTATACGATTGTAAAATTATTTTAAAAATTAAAATAAAAAATAAAAAAATAATTGTTTACTTTTTTTTGTATGGGCTTAAAGAACATCATGGTCTAGGCCCTTGTGACTAGTTATCACTATCTGTTTGTAGTTACTTTGGGTGTTTGGCCTGTTTGGTGTTTAGGTGTATTGCTTTATTTTCTTGGGAAAATTGCATGAAAAGTCATCATATTTGGTATTTATTGTCATTTATGCCAGAATGACCTATTTTTTTATCATTGTGACACAAACTTTTGGGAGCGCTATTGTGTGTATCGGTGACTTGTTTAACTTGTTGTAGCGGTCATGTTAACGACCGTTAACTTTTTATTGCGGCGTTAGTCCTTTTAAATCATCTTTAACGACCGTTATTATATTATTGCACCGTTAGTCATTTTCGCCCGCTTTTTACGTTTTCGTCCATTTTGCACTTTTCGTCCGTTTTACACGCCGTCCGCTTTACACGCTTTCTTAGTTTCGGCCTTTTACACGCTTTTACACGTTTTTCGTTTTGCACGTTTTAAGTGGCTTTTACGTTTTCGTCCGTTTTACACGCCGCTCGCTTTACATCGCCGTCCGCTTTTACACGTGTTCATCCATTTTACGTTTTCGTCCGTTTTACACGTTTCTTCCTTTTCGTCCGTTTTTACGCTTTTACACTTGTTCTTGGTTTTACGTTTTGTCCGTTTTACACGCTGTTCGTTTTACGTTTCGTCTTTTACGTGTTCTTCCGTTTTACGTTTCGTCCGTTTTACGTTTTCTTTCATTTTACGTCGTTTTACGTGTTCTTGCTTTTACGCCGTTCGTTTTACACGTTTTAAATCCGTTTTACGTTTCTTAGTTTCGTCCGTTTTACGCTTTTACGTGTTCTTAGTTTACGCGTTCGTCCGTTTACATGTTTTAGTCCGCTTTACACGTGTTCTTTCGTTTTCGTCCGCTTTTACGTTTTACATGTTCTTCCGTTTTATCGTTTTCGTCCGTTTTACGTTTCGTCCGTTTTACGATTTCATCCATTTTACACGTAAAACGAAAACGTGTAAGAATGAAGAAAAGCGGACGCAAAACGAAAAAACGTAAAACGAAAAAACGTAAAACAGACTAAAATGTAAAAACGAGCGGCGTGTAAAATCAAAAACGAAACGAAACGAAACGAAAAACGTAAAACAAAACTTAAAAAACGTTTTACGTGCGAAACAAAAACGTGTAAAGCGGACGGCGTGTAAAACGGACGAAAACGTAAAACGGACGAGACGTAAAACGAACGAAAACGTAAAACGGACGAAAACGTAAAAAGGACAGCGAAACGTAAAACGGAAGAACACGGGTAAAAGCGTAAAACCGGACGAAAACGAAGAAAATGTGTAAAAGGACGAAAACGTAAAACGGAAGAACACGTGTAAAAGTGTAAAACGGATGAAAACGGAAAAAACATGTAAAACGGACGAAACGTAAAAGCGGAAGAACACGTGTAAGCGTGTAAAACGTGTAAAACGTGTAAAACCGGACGGCGTGTAAAACGGAAGAACACGTGTAAAACGGACGGCGTGTAAAACGGACGAAACGGTAAAACGAGCGAAAACGTAAAACGTGTGAAACGGACGAAACGTGTAAAAGCGGTCGGCGTGCAAAAGCGGACGGAAGGTGCAAAACGACGATGACGATGTAAAAAGCGGTGAAAATGACTAACGGTGCAATAATATAATAACGGTCGTTGAAAGCAGATTAAAAGGACTAACGGTGCGATAAAAAGTTAACGGTCGTTAACATGACCGCCTACAACAAGTTAAACAAGTCGGCGACTGCGCACATAAGACGCCCCAAAAGTTTGTGTCGCAATGATAAAAAATAGGTCATGCTACACGATAATGATAAGTCACAAGATGATGACTTTTCACGATTTTCCTATTTTCTTTATAAAAATTGTGTTAATCAGAAAGATCTTAACTATATTATAATGCGTTTAAATTTATTTAAAAAGAAAGTTTAAAAATAAATAAACATACACACTTACTATAAAATGAGGTTAAAATTAATACATCCATTATTAAAATTCAAATGCAGACGTTTATTAAATTAAATCAGTTTTCGGATCATTTATAACCCATTATTAAAAAGCGTTAACGCTTAAAATTATTATTATCAATAATAATTATTAAAAACATCTAACCGTATATAAATACACATAAACTATTTCATATCTCTCTCACACACATCTAAAACATCAGCAATAAGGCCGAATGTAGTAATATTTAGTCGCGAGAATCTGCATGGCATTCTGAGAGATCTGCTAGTTTTTTTTATTGGTATATCAATTGCTTTTTAAAAGAAAGTTGCATGGCTCAATTTGTGTTTAAGTTCAAAACTTTCATGTCACATTATTAATCCATCAAAGTCTATCTGTACCATTTGGTTCGTGTTTATGACTCGTTTATGTGTACTTGTTAACTGCTTAAGCTACATGACATCGCTGTTTCCGTCCATATTTAGCGTATGGTAAAAGCATGATGTTGTTTCTTGTTTTATGCAAGTTGGTGTTTCAAAATTTCTGTTTCAAGTTTGTTATCATCTATTCGTAATCAAAAACCCAAACGACATGTTGTCGTATTTAATAGGTCACGAGGATTGGTAAATGATTCGCTCCCAACAGTCAGGTTTTATCACACAAGCTAACCACTTGTGAATGACCAACCGTAATAAAAGTCAGACAGCTTGATAACGCAATGCAATTAAGAACAGAGGAGTATAGTGTATCCCCAGGTCGTTAAGTCCCAACGAGGTGTGAACACTGTAGTACAACGAATCTGTGATCGGGTGATATTGAATGGGAAAAGGGTGATGATTGATTAAACTAAGGAAATAAAAGAAAATAGCTTAAACAAGCTATAAGAACAAGTGCGTGAAAGCAAAATACTTATAAACAATTAAAACATACAAAATAAAACGTGAGATTAAAGAAATAAAAGGCCTACAAATGTGAAAATTATATTTTACAATCCTAAATACATAAGAAAATTATTGGAAAAAGAAAATTATTTTATGACTATTTATTTAATTATTATTAATTAAAAACTATTTTAACTATTTAATAATACCCTAAAATATAAGAAAATATGAAATAAAGCTAGAAAAGTGAAATTATGACTTAGAAAAATCTAAAGAATTATAAAAGTTATTTTAAAACTGAAAATATATTTTTTACACTTTTTATCTATTTATTATGAATTTAATACTATTTAAAACTAATTAAAATGCTAGAAAATACTATTTAAACTAAAACAATTATGGAAAAATATTTTTTGGCTTTTTATATTTATCTTAATCTATGAAAATTGAAAACATATTTTTTGAAGCTTTTCGATTTATTTGTATTAAAAGCTATTTAAAAATGCTAAAAGCGAAATTAAATGCGTAAAAATAGTAAATGAACAGTGAAAAATATAACAACTTCCAGAATATTCTAAAATATTATTCTAAATATAGGAAAAATAATAAAAGTGGTGCGGTGTTCAATAATTAGGTTCTCAGAGTGAAAAGTGCTTATAAATAAGCACTAAAAATAAGCTATAAGTACCAAATGAGCACCAAATTATCACAAAGCTATAATATGCTAAAACTACTTAAAAGCAACCTATATCAACTAATCTAAACCTCTAGAGTGCAAGCTAAACAGGTTTGACTTATTTGCTTTTATAATGAAAACAACCTCTACCTTACCTACTTTAAGCTAAAGCCACGACTTATCCAATAAGCAAAACTGAAACCAGATTTGTGGACCTCAAGACCACCAACCAAAGATCAGTTGTACCAAATTTGAGCCTGATAGAAGCTAAAGCGAACTTTCTACAAGCTCGCAATATGCTTGAAATGACTCAACAGATCTTTGAAAATCTCAAAGATATCTTTGAGTGAAACAGGCTGTTTGGACAGCTTATTTAGAGCTTATAGAGGTCTTCTAAAATTCCACAAAATCACTTTTAAACACTTGACCAACTGAAGTTAATTGTCCCGAATTTCAATTAAATTGGATCGAAATGAATCCATGAAAATTCGAAAGTTTGGTGGCCGACTTTTTCACCTTGTGACTAATTTTGATGAAACAAGATTTTGACCAAAACACATCAAAGCTTGATCAAACAGTACCAACTTTGGAACATGCACTTTAATCACTATATAGGACCTAAAATTACCGAAATAAGGACCAAATAAGCTCAAGCTTGTGAGAAGCTTATATGAGCAATCAACTTTCTAAAATTGCACTAAACAACTAAAATCATCAAAGCGACTCAAAACAACTTAAAAGCTTCTACTACCAACTGAAACATACTTAATTAATCATGATCAAACTTGAAGAAAGTGCAAATGAGCGGTGACAAGCTAGTTTGACCCATTTTAACCCAATATGCCAAACACCCTTAATATCTTTGAAAACAAATTTTAAAAGCTTATGCCTAAAACAAATATGACTAATACTTAAAATGAACTTAAAATGACTGGATTACCACTTCTAAACGAAATTTCGGACTTAAGAACACAGTTGACTTTCGTTGACTCGTGTTGACTTTTGTTGACTTTTTCAAATTCTTTGCATAAAGGACGTGAAACTACTTTAATTCACTTAAATAAGCTTGAATAAGCTTAAACAAACTTATTGGAACCATTCAAACAAATTTTATAACATGAAAAGCGAGTAAGAACAATTTTGGCGGAAAACTAGAACAAGCGAAACATGGAATTGATGATTAAAAACACTTGAAATATGATTAATATGATTCATACAATACATAAGTAACAAAACCCAGCACTATTTTTGCATAAAACTTAAAAACGATTACAAGTAAAAATAGAAAAAGGTCTAAAAACAGTGACCATTATTTCTTCTGTCTTCAATCCCTTTTATTAGTTATCAAAAAGCTTTTCTCTTCACTTCTAGCCCTTGGATTAGTTGAATTAATCTCACCCTTGATTTTGCTTTTGGTGCCAAAATATCTAAAGCCGGTGTTGGTTGAGTGTTGAGGATAAGAAGGAGGTGGTGGTGAGTGGTTTGACAAATGGGGGATAAGTGTGGACGGTGGTAGTGAAACCGGGGAGGTGGAAGGGAGTTGTTTTGGTTCTGATGTATGTGAGGTAGGAGAAAATGAAGGTGGGTTTGATGGTTTTGTTGACCAAGGTGGTCTTTTGTTTTGGTGGTTTAATAATCTGAGAGGGTCCTTTTGGTTTGTAGCTTATAAATCACAAGGACCATATTTGTAATTTTCTGAAAATGAAGGGTTGAAACTGTAAATTCTCAAAAGTTATCAAAAGGGTTAATATTGCCAATGATGAATAGCACAAGGGTAATATTTGATAAATTTCCATTTTTAAATACCCAAGGACTAATTTTGCCATTTTTTGAAACTTGAGGGGTAAAAGTTGCCAATTTTATAAAACTTTCATCCAGGGACTAAAAATGAACAAGTTTGATATCCCAAGGACTTATGTTGACTTTTCTTCCAATTTAAACCTTCAGGGACTAATTCTGCCAATTTGTGAAACTTCAGGGACTGAAAATGACAATTATGTGAACTTTGCTTGTTTTTCACTTCTTTTCAATCTTTTTGTACCTGATTCATATAAAACACATTTTCATGATATTTGTAGTATTTTATGACTTTTCAAAGTGTTTTTGGCAGTTTTTGTGGGTTTAAACAATGTAAAATATATGTGTATTTAGACACATATCAAATCCCCACACTAAACTATTGCTAGTCCCTAGCAATCTTTTATGAAAACTTAATGGATTTCATCTCTTTACCAAAAGCCATTACTACGGAGTAGCCAATTGTTTCGATTCAAGTAAGAACCTTGGTACAATGATAACCAAATGATTTTGAGCAAATCATAAGTCAGAACGGATTTGATTTGTCTTTACCGAGCCGTTTGCTACGGACTAGCCAACTCTTAGATAAAATATCTTTGGTGAGTCGATTACCAATTATGGTTTTCAACCGCCTTTACCACAAGCCATAAACTTGCGGGCTAGCCAACTCTTCACTAATTAAAGATATGGTGAAATTTGAACACCATACAATTTTGGGCAAATTGCAAGCCATAAACGGATTTGAGATATCTTTACCAAGAGCCGTTTGCTCTGGATTAGCCAATCCTTATGTGGGTTAGACATGGTGGACTGATTACCATTTGTTGTGTTTAGTACATAGTACTTCCACTAAAAAAAATTTAAAATTTGGCCATTTTGGGGAAAAATGGACTAAAGGGTACATTTATGATCAAATTCGCCATAATTTCCCCCACACTTAGAAATGAATATTGTCCTCAATATTCAAAGTACCACTATTATGCGAAACTTAGAACGTAAAAGATAACATTACTAGCTAAGTGTAGAAACACAACAATTATTCTCTTTTAATATTTACAATTTTCATTTATTTTTAAGATCTATATACAACATGTGGGGTATCTCCCCACACTAGGTGGTACACGGTGAAAACCCATGTTTAACTCATCGTTTTTGATTACCGAGTCGCTAGTTTGACTCGATCCCGCATTAATTTGTTTATGGGAAGTAAGTGGAAGAGATAATCTCCATCGGACTTTCATTCAAGATGTTTGTATAAACATTGAAGTACGTGAAAGTTCCACATCGATGAGATATACATAGAACCGCTCACAAATGATAAATGAAAATGCCGGGATCAAAATAGTGTCCTCATTCCCGAAGGAGAAAAGGGAACGAGAAACCACACCATCTCGTGAAAATGGAATAAAGATGTGCATCACAATGCAATCCCATTCTTCATTAGTGAGGAGCAAATCACCATTTGTTAGATTTTTAAGTTTAGACTTGAAGTTTGTATGGTGATTGGCAACAAAATTTTCGGGAGGGAGAGCTGGAAACGGTTCTTCAATTAATGATTTTCAAGAAAGAGGATGTCTCCTCCGAATCAAAGTAAGTATTTTCAATCCTGTTGGAATTGACTCATCACTAAGAAAAGCATCGACTTCCTTCCAAAGTTATCATCTTCCTTATCCGGAGTGAGAGAAGGAATGGAAGAGTCGGAAATGGGACAAGAATTGAGTGGATGATCATTATATAGGAGATTTTAGTTTCTCCAAGATCGGCTTGAAATCAAAGAGATCATCGTCACTTTCGATGAAAGTGGATGATGTGAGTGAGTTCATCGGTGAACTCCTCAAGAAGAGGATCGACCGTGAAGTGAAGCCTCAACATACTCGATGTTTCCATAGGAAGAACAATCGTCGCTAAGATCGGAGAAAGTTTCAAAATGATCTTTTGAACACTCAAGAGGGAAAGAGAATCACATATATGATCGAAGTTCCTGTGACTCTCTCGGGATTGGGACAAGGTTCTCAACACTAGACTTTATGAATTCGTCCGATTCCTTTTCGTGAACAAGTGTCAAGATGCTCATCCCCATGTTCGAGAGTGAGTGGGAATATCGGGTGTGATAACAACAGATCGAGGGAGTTGAGAAGGACTAGCATACATATGTTTTATACTTTCCATTTGTTCTTCTCGCTAGTAATTCCATCATAGTCTTTTCTCCCCGATTTTTCATTGAAGGAATTTCAACCGATGAACTTGATGAATCTTGATAAAATTGAAGGATATCAAGTGTATCCTCATCATCATCGCCATCGTGAATAAAACGAAATCGAGAGCTAGATATGGCTGCTTTTTCTTTTGCAATTGATTCCTAATAGATTTTTCAAAGGCAATTGGGAATCTAATTTAGCGATCCGCTCTTCGACTAACAAAACTTCCATGGATTTTGATTTGGATTATCTTGGGAATGTTTACATTCCTTCAAATCTTCACTAAATCCAAAAGATCAAGGAGAAGATTTTGAGGAAGTGGCTCAGCCGAGGTGGTGCTGATTCATTTGGTCTTGTAGAGGTTGGTTATGATATGAAGAGTCGTAATTGTTACAAGGAAATGGATTCCTTGTTTGACAATCGAGCTAAAGTGAGGACCTCCACAATACTCACAACAAGAAACTGATGTGGTCATGAGCTATATGTGTTGTAGTCATAATTGTTATCGGGAACCCGCTCATAGACAAAGCGTGTTTCCGATTGACAATCGAATCGGAGTGTGAACCACCGCAGACTCACAACAAGAAAGCTATTTGAGTCTCACGGTTTGGTAGCCGATGGAATAAATCGGTTGTGTTATGGTAGGAATAGGGATCCCGGTTATAGATAGACCCGCTTCTGATTCCACCATGCTACAACCGGGCAATTGCCACCATTATAAGGACCACCACACCATTGACAACCAAGAGGGTGAGGATAAGACATAGAAAGAATCAAAGGGTTTACAGAGGGTTGGGATGAAGAATCAAAGATGTGAGAGGTAAAGATGGATATTTTGGATTTTTGAAAACATGTTGTAAAAATAAGAAAGAAAATCTTTTGGTTTTTGTGTTTGTTGAAAACTTGAATAAAAATATTTTTGGTAATCGATCCGTCAAACGAATTAACTTCACGATAATTTTGGTTTTATATGAAAATAAGGAAATATGGACAAAGTTGGTAAATATACAATGGGTGTATATTCAACAATCACCGATTCTTCAAATTGTAGAACGCAAAGACACCTCCCCGCAATGCGCCAAAATTTGATTCGCTCCCAACAGTCAGGTTTTATCACACAAGCTAACCACTTGTGAATGGCCAACCGTAATAAAAGCCAGACATCTTGAGAACGCAATGCAATTAAGAACAGAGGAGTATAGTGTATCCCCGGGTCGTTAAGTCCCAACGAGGTGTGAACACTGTAGTACAACGAATCTGTGATCGGGTGATATTGAATGGGAAAAGGGTGATGATTGATTAAACTAAGGAAATAAAAGAAAATAGCTTAAACAAGCTATAAGAACAAGTACGTGAAAGCAAAATACTTAGAAACAATTAAAACATACAAAATAAAACGTGAGATTAAAGAAATAAAAGGCCTACAAATGTGAAAATTATATTTTTACAATCCTAAATACATAAGAAAATTATTGGAAAAAGAAAATTATTTTTATGACTATTTATTTAATTATTATTAATTAAAAACTATTTTTAACTATTTAATAATACCCTAAAATATAAGAAAATATGAATTAAAGCTAGAAAAGTGAAATTATGACTTAGAAAATCTAAAATATTATAAAAGTTATTTTAAAACTGAAAATATATTTTTACACTTTTATCTATTTATTATGAATTTAATACTATTTAAAACTAATTAAAATGCTAGAAAATACTATTTAAACTAAAACAATTATGGAAAAATATTTTTTTGGCTTTTTATATTTATCTTAATCTATGAAAATTGAAAACATATTTTTTTGAAGCTTTTCGGATTTATTTGTATTAAAAGCTATTTAAAAATGCTAAAAACTGAAATTAAATGCAGAAAAATAGTAAATGAACAGTGAAAAATATAACAACTTCCAGAATATTCTAAAATATTATTCTAAATATAGGAAAAATAATAAAAGTGGTGCAGGTGTTCAATAATTAGGTTCTGTAGTGAAAAGTGCTTATAAATAAGCACTAAAAATAAGCTATAAGTACCAAATGAGCACCAAATTATCACGAAGCTATAATATGCTAAAACTACTTAAAAGCAACCTATATCAACTAATCTAAACCTCTAGAGTGCAAGCTAAACAGGTTTGACTTATTTGCTTTTATAATGAAAACAACCTCTACCTTACCTACTTTAAGCTAAAGCCACAACTTATCCAATAAGCAAACTGAAACCAGATTTGTGGACCTCAAGACCACCAACCAAAGATCAGTTGTACCAAATTTGAGCCTGATAGAAGCTAAAGCGAACTTTCTACAAGCTCGCAATATGCTTGAAATGACTCAACAGATCTTGAAAATCTCAACATATCTTTGAGTGAAACAGGCTGTTTGGACAGCTTATTTAGAGCTTATAGAGGTCTTCTAAAATTCCACAAAATCACTTTTAAACACTTGACCAACTGAAGTTAATTGTCCCGAATTTCAATTAAATTGGATCGAAATGAATCCATGAAAATTCGAGAAAGTTTGGTGAAACCGACTTTTTCACCTTGTGACTAATTTTGATGAAACAAGATTTTGACCAAAACCTGTCAAAGCTTGATCAAACAGTACCAACTTTGGAACATGCACTTTAATCACTATATAGGACCTAAAATTACCGAAATAAGGACCAAATAAGCTCAAGCTTATGAGAAGCTTATATGAGCAATCAACTTTCTAAAATTGCACTAAACAACTAAAATCATCAAACGACTCAAAACAACTTTAAAAGCTTCTACTAACAACTGAAACATACTTAATTAATCATGATCAAACTTGAAGAAAGTGCAAATGAGCGGTGACAAGCTAGTTTGACCCATTTTAACCAATATGCCAAACACCCTTAATATCTTTGAAAACAAATTTTTAAAAGCTTATGCCTAAAACAAATATGACTAATACTTAAAATGAACTTAAAATGACTGGATTACCACTTCTAAATGAAATTTCGGACTTAAGAACACGATTGACTTTCGTTGACCCGTGTTGACTTTTGTTGACTTTTCAAATTCTTTGCATAAAGGACGAAACTACTTTAATTCACTTAAATAAGCTTGAATAAGCTTAAACAAACTTATTGGAACCATTCAAACGACTTATAACATGAAAAGCGAGTAAGAACAATTTTGGCGGAAAACTAGAACAAGCGTGAAACATGGAATTGATGATTAAAACACTTGAAATATGATTAATATGATTCATACAATACATAAGTAACAAAACCCAGCACTATTTTTGCATAAAACTTAAAAACGATTACAAGTAAAAATAGAAAAAGGTCTAAAAACAGTGACCATTATTTCTTCTGTCTTCAATCCCTTTTATTAGTTATCAAAAAGCTTTTCTCTTCACTTCTAGCCCTTGGATTAGTTGAATTAATCTCAGCCCTTGATTTTGCTTTTGGTGCCAAAATATCTAAAGCCAGGTGTTGGTTGAGTGTTGAGGATAAGAAGGAGGTGGTGGTGAGTGGTTTGACAGCTGGGGGGATAAGGTGGACAGGTGGTAGTGAAACCAGGGAGGTGGAAGGGAGTTGTTTTGGTTTACAGTGTATGTGAGGTAGGAGAAAATGAAGGGTGGGTTTGACTGGTTTTGTTGACCAAGGGCTGGTCTTTTGTTTTGGGCTGGTTTAATAATGCAAGAGGGGTCCTTTTGGTTTGTAGCTTATAAATCACAAGGACCATATTTGTAATTTTCTGAAAATGAAGGGTTGAAACTGTAAATTCTCAAAAGTTATCAAAAGGGTTAATATTGCCAATGATGAATAGCACAAGGGTAATATTTGATAAATTTCCATTTTTAAATACCCAAGGACTAATTTTGCCATTTTTTGAAACTTGAGGGGTAAAAGTTGCCAATTTTATAAAACTTTCATAGGGGACTAAAATGAACAAGTTTGATATCCCAAGGACTTATGTTGACTTTTCTTCCAATTTAAACCTTCGTGGACTAATTTCGCTAATTTGTGAAACTTGAGGACCGAAAATGACAATTATGTGAACTTTGCTTGTTTTCACTTCTTTTCAATCTTTTGTACTGATTCATATAAAACACATTTTCATGATATTTGTAGTATTTTATGACTTTTCAAAGTGTTTTTGGCAGTTTTTGTGGGTTTAAACAATGTAAAATATATGTGTATTTAGACACATATCAGTAAACGTATCCTCCATCTGGTTTTCTTTGAAAACTCGGTGATCATTAAGGGTTCGAGTTGGCTATTCAAGAATGTGTTTCAAGAATCATCAAAGCCCTATCTGCCCGTTTATTCTATCTAAGTTTGTTTTTATCAAAACGATTGTTAATTCTCAAAAAAAAAAAAAAAAAAGGTTTGCTTTGAATTGAAACACATTCAAGGCACCTTTTACATAAACAACTTCGATGTTTAAATATATAAATGGCTTGTCATATTTATTGGAGCTTCAAACGATATGTAATTAACACGCAAAGCTAACACGAGCTAGGGATATATGAACATTTTGCACATCCTGCAATTTTTATATTAATATATAATACTAAACGACCAACTAGGACTTGTTCCAGTGATATCATTTTTTCTTCGCAAACGCTCAGTTGACGGGTCAATGAGAGCCTTTGCGAAAAAGACCAGGGTTCGAACCCAACTCATGGCTAATTAGGTCAACTAGGACAGGAGCTCATCGCCTGAAATCGGGTCCTTGGAAAGGGTCCGGTTGGCATTAAAAGATGCTTGGAATCGGAGTGTGTTCACACCGATATACACCTTTTGCGAATTGTTGAATTTTGGGGTAATAATCTGTGGCAAACATGTCACTCTATCAATACCTAATGGCTTTCAAGTTATGTTCTTTGCAGGGGTTAAACGTGACAAAGCATTTGTGGTTTAAAGTTCCAAGATTATCATTTCTGCCAAGCCTTCTCTCTTCTTCAAGTGCATTTTATATAGCCGTTAGAGGGTCTTAATGTAACTTAATCCTCTATTTAATAAGTCCCTTATTCTAGGGTTAGAAAACACTTGGGTGTGCGCCTTTTGTATCACTCTATTCTCTTCTCTTAGATCATTTCACCGATCTTGTCTTGTCTTTACATTCATACGATTATTGTCTCATTGACATTAATCTAATCTTGTAACATTTGGATACTATTAATCTAAGTCGACTATTGCGACTTAGATCCGAATAAAGGTTACATTGTTTATCTCTCGTTGCCTATACTTTCGTACATGGTATCGAGCGTCGGGCTCATTGATTCTCTTTGGCAACAAAGGTGTGGTTTGGGGTTATTGCTATTGGCGTAATCACCGATTATCTTCTGTTTACAATTTACCCTAGACTAAGTGAATCTAGGGCGATTGTGATTTGTTCTTCCACGCATATTTCTCTCGTAAGTCTAAATCTTATCTTCTCTTTAAACATACAAGACTTAAGTCTCTGTGGGTGCAAACGGGCAGACTAACATCTTGATCTGCCACCTTTGAGTGGTACGAATACCTGCTCTGGTTTACCCTAGTCCACAGGCTTGGTGCTTGTTGTTTCTTATTACAAAGTCTTATCTTCTTGTCTACTTATTCTTATTATTATCTCTGTCTGTTATTCTTTGTCTGATTATTCTTATTATTCTTATTATTTGTCTGCAATATTATTTCTGTCTGTAATTCTTGATCTGTCTTATTATATCTGTCTCCTATTTGTCTATTTGTCTTGCTTTTCTTTCTCTGTATTATGGGTGCCGGTGATGCCTTATATTTACACCCCAACAATAGAGGACCAAACATGAATCTTAAATGCACTAACCGCAAAAAAATGGGTCACACTATTGATAGATGCTATGATCTTGTTGGTTATCCCGATGGATATGGCAAAAGGAACTTTAATACTAAACACATCAATGAAACATTGTGTCCATCAAGTTAATTATGTCATCGATAAAATTGCTAGCAACTCTCATGTCTCTTTGTCTAAAAAGCAGATCTCCGGACTTATGAGTCTTCTTAATGAGTCTTTCTTTAATGGCGTGATCAAGTTTAACCTAAACTTCAACAAATTTTTAACAACAACACAAAACCTTATCCGGAAACATCGCCTTGGTTGGATTGTTGACTCGTGCAAATCAAGACATGATTTGTTTACGCCAATCTTTTAATTAATGTTGTTGACATTTCAAATCTTGGTCTAACTGTGGACATCCCAATGGTACTCGTGCCTTAATTACTAAAATTGGTGATTTAAAGGTCAATAATGACCTAACTCTTTTGATGTTCGTTGTTCCCGAGTACAATGTCGGTCTGTTGTCTGCTCATAAAATTGCTAGAGACAATAAAATGTTTGTTGGGTTTAATGATTCTAATTGCTATATACTGGATTTACATAAAAGGATTGTGGGATTGGTAAACAATGCAATGGGCTATATATGTTTAATATTGATTCCACATGTAAGATTACTTCTAATAAGCTGTATTGCTTGTCATGTCTCTAGAAATCTCGCATCAAAGACTTGGTCATCCTCCGATCAAGTCCTACATATTCTTAAATCCACTCTTAAACTTGATAATTCATCCGAATCGACCATCTTTGTGATACTTGCAATAAAGCCAAACAAACCGTGGAACCATTCCTCTAAGTGAACATATATCTACTAAAATTGGTCAACTTGTTCATCTTGATGTATGGGGACCTTACAAGGTCACTAGCAGAGAAGGATACAAATATTTTTAACCATTGTTGATGATTATTCTAGGGCTGTCTGGGTGTATATGCTTAAAGGGAAGGATGATGTTTATGTTTCCATTGTTAATTTCACTCATATGCTATCTAATCAATTTGAACACAATGTTAAGATATTCAGAAGTGATAATGGGACAGAATTTGTCAATAACAAGCTTCAACTCTTCTTTCATGAAAAAGGAATTTTACATCAAACCTCTTGTGTCTATACTCCTCAACAAAATGGTATTGCAGAAAGGAAACATAGGCATCTCCTTAATGTGGCTAGATCCCTCATGTTTCAGGGGGAATTACCTCTATATCTTTGGTCTGAATGTGTTCTAAGTGCTGTTTATATCATAAACAGTTACCATCTTCGTGTGTTGTCGGCAAGTCTCCTTCTTCCGAGTATATGGGCATGACCTTCACTCTCTTCTTAGAGTCTTTGGTCGCTTATGCTATGCCACCATTCTCAACAATTCGATAAACTTGGTAGTAGATCCGAAAAAGTGTTTTATTGGGTATTCAAATGAAAAAAGGTTATAAACTTTTAAGCTTAGAAACAAAAATATCTTTTACTCCGAGATGTCAAATTTTATGAAACTGTTTTTCCTTCAAAATGAAAATCGTGTCAAAACCTTTGTTGAAACTTATGTGCCTAAAGATTTAAATCATAAAATTTCTTTGATTCCCATGATGATAGCACGTTTGAGTCATCCTACTAGGGATGATGAACTCTTGCAACTTCCATAGATGAAAATACACACTCGAGGTCACTATATCACATGAATCACATCCTGCCGATTCACCTTCCGATTCTCACGATACATCTTCCGATTCAACTCAAAATTGCTTCAAGAAGAAGGCTTGCCACCACTATCGCTAGAAGGTCAACTAGAATTTCTAAGTTGCCCAAGAATCTAAAAGACTTTATTGTTGAAGGAAAAGTCAAATATGGTGTTGAAAAGTTGTTAATTACTCTAATCTTAACAAAGATAATTATCGCTTTGCTTCTAGTCTTAATAAAAGTATTGAACCTACATTATGAAGAAGCTATCCTTGATAGTAATTGGGTAGATGCTATGAATTAAAATTGAAGCCTTAAATGAAAACCATGCTTGGGATATAACCGATCTACCTCCTAATAGAACTCCTATTGGTTACAAATGGATTTTAAAATCAAATATAAAGCTAATGGTGAAGTTGATAGATACAAGGCTAGATTAGTTGTTAAAGGCTACAACCAAAGGGAAGGAATAGACTATGATGAAACCTTTTCTCCTTGTAAAAATGTCTCATTGTTAGATGTCTTATTGCCTTAGTTGTAAAAAACAAATGGCCTCTTTTTCAACTTGATGTTAACAATGCTTTCTTGTATGGAGATCTTGATGAGGATATCTACATGACCATTCCCAAAGGGTTCAGAATGAGAACAATAAAAATAAAGTTTGTAAACTTGTTAAGTCTCTATATGGTCTAAAACAAGCTCCCGTAAAATGGAATGAAAAACTTGTCGGTGTTTTAAAGGAGAATAACTTTGTCCAATCATTAATGATCACTCTTTGTTCACCAAAACAGAGAATGACAAGTTTATTGCTCTTCTTGTTTATGTGGATGATATTGTTCTTCTTGAAACCGTATTGATGAGATAAACCTATTCAAAGAGTTTCTAAAATCAAAATTTCATATCAAAGACTTGGGAAATCTAAAATACTTTCTTGGCATTGAGGTTTTAAAACTGGAATGACATCTGCTCTCCCAAAGAAAATCATGCCTTGAACTCCTCAAAGAATTTGGTCTTCTTGGATGCAAACCTGTGTCCACTCTATGGAACCCAACTCGTGCTTCCATACATTCCCACTTGATGATGATCCCTTACTTGTCAACATCATCGGTTATCGGGTTACTTGGGAAACTTATCTATCTCACCCATACAAGACCGACATCTCATACTCGGTTCATTGTCCGCACAATATATGCATTCTCCTTGAAATCTCATCCGAATGTGCCCTCAATGTTCGAGGTATCTAAAAGGAGCTCCTGGAAAGGTCTAAGGTACAATTTAGCAACTCGAAAATTATCTTGAAGGATATAGTGATGCCGATTGGGCCAAATGCAAGAAAACCGAAAAATCATCACGTGTTATTGTGTTTTCTTTAATGACTGCTTAATCTCATGGAAAAGTAAAAACAAAACACTCTTTCAAAATCTTCCACGTAAGCGAGTATAGATCTATGTCTCTGCTGCTGTGAAATCATTTGATTCAAAAATCCTAAAGGATCTAAAAGTTGACATCAATCTTCCCGTCAATCTATTTTGTGATAACAAGTCTGCTTTACAACTTCTCACAACCCTGCTTTTCATGAAAGATCAAAACATTTGAAATTGATGTTCACTTCATCGGGGAAAAATTGCTAGAGGTGTTATAAATGCTAAAAGATTGGCTCTTCAAACCAAATCACGACATACTTACAAAGAACCTCCCTGTCTATCAAGATAAATTTTGTGTGAAAATTGATATTGTTTGATATGTTTGCCCATCGATTAAGGGGAATGTTGAATTTTGGGGTAATAATCAGTGGCAAACATGTCACTCTATCAATACCTAATGGCTTTCAAGTTATGTTCTTTGCAGGGGTTAAACGTGGACAAAGCATTTGTGGTTTAAAGTTCCAAGATTATCATTTCTGCTGAAGTCTTCTCTGTTTCTGCTGAAGTGCATTTTATATAGCCGTTAGAGGGGTCTTAATGTAACTTAATCCTCTATTTAATAAGTCCCTTATTCTAGGGTTAGAAAACACTTGGGTGTGCAGTCTTTTGTATCACTCTATTCTCTTCTCTTAGATCATTTCACTGATCTTGTCTTGTCTTTACATTCATACGATTATTGTCTCATTGACATTAATCTAATCTTGTAACATTTGGATATTATTAATCTAAGTTCGACTATTGCAGCTTAGATCCGAATAAAGATTCATTGTTTATCTCTCGTCATTTATACTTTCGATTACCGAATATATACTAAACGAACACGAAGATTAAAATTGAGGTTCTTGAGCGTAAATTAAGCAATGATTTACCTGTCAAACGATAAAGAACGTATCTTTTCGTATTAAATTTTAATTGATTAGACATCATTGTGTATGGGTAAAAATTAACGGTGAAGTAGTCAAGGAACTGTCGATTCTAAACACTTGTATTATCCATAAATTGATATAATTGTCATATCTAATTATCCACACATGCACACACCACAGTCTTATCAAAAACAATTATAAGTCAAAAAAACTACTATCATCTAATTCAGCTGTCTTATCTACCCGTAGATTTTTACTTAAGTCTTTTAGTTAGAAGCATATCACAAAAATTAGAGCACCTTCAGATTTTCATGCTAAAAAAAGTGTATTACGACACCTCTTTCATACAAATTGTTAAGAAAGGCAAATAAACTAATGCAAGTGAAAGTTTTTATACACGAAAGTATTAAATATAGTGATTTTACCAATGTTTTGAAAATCGGGTTTATAATCGACCTGGTCGAGTCATCGGTCACCGGGTCGACCGGTTCGACCATCAGATTAATCCGGTTTTTCATTTAAAAATAACCGGGTCAACCTGTTCGATCATCAGGTCAACCCGGTTTTTATAATTAAAAAAACCCGGTCGGGTTTCGAGAACTGAGTTGACCCGGGTCACTCAAAACCCGGCGGGTCTAACCGGTTAACCCGGTTTTAAGAACACGAGTTTTTTTTACCTATTCTTTTTACCCAAAACCAGTCCGACCGATTAAACCGGTCAGGTTGACCAGGATTTCAAAACATTAGATTTTACACAGAACGAAATAAGATAATGGAGTCTAATACTCTAATTTACTGGTGGTCAAACTTCAAATTTGACGGGTTTGAGAGTCACATTCAAGCCCATGACTCCACAACCAAATATGCCGAAAGTCTCCCAAACTTTAGCAAAGATTTTGTTCCATGAAAACGGCATGGATAGATATACATCATCTCCTCATATTTATCCTCATATTTTTATTTTATATTATTATCATTTACTTTATATTATTATACATACTTTTTAACAATTATAATATTTTCTTTAAAACAGAAATATCTTTAATAGATATAAGATATTTGTCATGTCGATCCTATACTAAATATCCATTTTGTTTCATATTTTTCATCTCGTGAAAGGGAAAAAGAAGAGAAAAAAGGTGTATCATGATTAATTTCAAACATGGAAATTTTAACATGTATATTCGGTTACCTAGCTTACCTTCTCAGTTAAAGTGTCCAAAATCTTAAAACAAGTAATACGCCAAACTTTTAAAAAAGAAGAATATTTTATTCGGTTTGAGTTTGTATAAGGGTTAATTCCATATATGTTCAAATTAAACCTTATAATGTCATATTTACCCAACTAAATATCATAATACCATATACACCCAATATAAACATTATATTTGTCAAATATACCCATTTGATTATAAATTCAGCTAAAAGTAAGTTTACATCATTGTATTCCTATTATACCCCTAATAATATAATAAAATCATTCTCATCTATACATACACAGTTTATTCTTTTGTAGCAAATATAGTGTACAATTATGTTAAACAAGCAGTACTATACAAGTAACCATCATTTTTTTGCAACAAAGAGAGCGCGCAGAAACATAAAACTATACCATGCCATTCCACGGTTTCACTTTACATCTACCTCCATTATTAAATAGTAAACAAGCAACGTCCAGGACCTATGCTAACTTATCTAACCCCAAAACTAAACAACAATTTCATACGTAATAAAATATGTAGATAATAAATATGGAACATGATCTTAATAAATAAAAAAAACATAAAACATCATTGGAGTAAACCGCATATTTGTTCTATGCACTTGTATTCGTTCATTTAGGAACCGCCCACAACCACTGGGAATCTAATAAAATCATCTAAACTAAGCAATTCTCACATAATTATTTGGTTCACAATTTAATGAGAGTTTGCGTTGTTGCCTCATCTTCTGATATTATAATAGTAGTAGCATTCTAAGAATATTTGGATTGAATGGTAAAACATCAGATAATTTATGATTTTTGAATGATGTTATTCTTATTGTATATTTAATGATGAAATTTTAATTTTTAATTATTTTATAATAAAATGGGTAAATATGACAAATTTAGTGTTTAAATTGGATATATATGACATTATGATATTTAGGTGGGTAAATATGACATTTTAAAGTTTAAATTGGACATATATGGAATTAACCCTTTGTATAATGGTGGGCTCAAATTCCATAAACTAGTCGATTAAAAAATAGAAACTATCATTAACAAAAAAAAAACAATACAAAAAAAGTTTAAGATATACTATCATTTTTACCATATCTAATACTATCTTCGTCTCAAAATAAATGTTCAGGTTTGATCTTTTAGAGTTTTTTTTTGTTAACTTTGACTATAAATATATTTATTTATGTTATATAATATTTGATAAAAATTATAAAAATTAAAAATACACTTGAAACCTAATTTATTAATATAATTTGCATCAAATATTATATAATACAAATAAAAGTATTTGCGGTGAAAATTGAACAATAAAAACTCTAAAAAAAATCAAATTTGACATTTATTTTGATACAAAATTAGTATAACTTAAAAATATAATTTGTTTTATCTTGAAAAATAGAATAATGGAGGAACGTGGCCTCCTTAAAAACCATGCACAAAGGAAACAAAGTTATGGTTTAAAACAAGTCGTTTTAGGAAAAAGACATTAGGCAATTGTTGTCATGACTCGGCAAAACTTAAGTGGGTCAGGATAAAACCAAAATAAGCCGTTTTCAGTGTCCCACTACACCAACGACGACTACAGTGTAGGCCTTTTATTTCATTTTGGTCGTATTTAGCATGTTCGATCTAGCCAGTTTAAATAAAGTTTAATAAACATTTGTATTTATAAAGTTTATGTGAAAGTAGGCTTTAATAATTTGTGAAGCAATAGTCTAGCGTTTGTGCATGATTTTTATAAAACGTGCATGATTCAACTTAAACAATTGCATTGATATCTTAAGAGTTTATGAATATTAAGAAGAGATAATGGCGTATAAATATATCTTACTTGTCCCCTTATCTTTTTACATGTGTGTGTATCTACCGGTTTCCGTTACGGCGTTAGGCGACATTCATTGGGTAATTCCAGATATCGAATTAATTTTTCTACTATTTTATGTATCCAACTTTTATTTTGCGTCACTTTTGTGTTTTTGAATCTCTTCGCCTTCGGTTTATTAACACCCTATTATTTGGGAGTGCAAAAGCCTCAAAACACATGTCGACGCAAAATGCGAGTTTGATACATAAAATAGCAAAAAGCTCTAATTCGATATATATAAAAAAATATGATAACAACTAAGATACATTTATAGGTCATTATCTCTATTAAAAATTTATACTTAGTTTACATCTTACACTTGTTAATTTTGACGACTTTGCCTCTTACTATTAAGTATTAACTATTAGGTAAGTTCGAGTAGAAGGTCATAACATCCGTACATATATATACTATGGGGTGTTTGTTTCGGCTTATATAATCGGTTTATGGGTTTATGGTTTATTTGGTTTTGGGTTTATGTTTTATAAGCTCATTTTTCGTGGCTTATTTTGAAACTTTTTGGCTATAAGTTCACTATGACATAATAATCTTATATAAACAAAAAAGTTTCAAAATAGACCACAAAAAGTGAGCTTATAAAACATAAGTCCAAAACAAATAAGCAATAAGCCGGTTATATAAGCTGAAACAAACACCCCCTATATATAACCCGTGTAAAACCAACTTGATTATACATATTGACCTGTGTAATACGATTTTTTTTGCAATGAAAGTCCGATATGCAGTTCATGTCCTTTAGATCGGGTGTAGTGGTGACCGTCAAGAAACTGACATCTCTACTGCCAGATCAGCTTTTTCTTTTTTGGACTAATTCATGAACAACCTAGTGTAACAAGTAAACCGACATTTTTTTTTAATTTTTTTTTTCATTTTTTTTTAAACAATAAAATTAAAATTTCATTAAAAACTAAAAACATTATATTAATAATTAATTATTTAAAGAATAAAAAAATGTCACTAAATAGTGTAACTTAGTTATTTATTAACAAAAATGACAAAATAAAGTAATAAACCAATGTTTTAAAAGGCGCGTCAAGGCGCACGCCAAGCGTCGTCAAGTGCGGTGTGGCCCGCCTCACCACGAAATGGATCAGCGCGAGTGCGGGCGTCGTGTGAAAGCGTGGGATAAGGCGTGAAAAGTGCGCGCTTTTGGTAGGCGTGATGTCATTTTAGAAGCGTTTAGATTTACTGATTGGGCAATTTCTAAGATTTGCTATTTCCTTCTTGGCCTAATTTCAAAACTCTATTCTCGCTTGAGTCTCGTATTTGGGCTCGACTATTTGGGATTTGGGCTTAGTATTTGAAATTCTCTTAAAAATGATATAAAATTATAAATACATAAATCTATTAATATTTTTTTGCCGCCTTAAAAAACGCAAAGGCTCGTAAAGCTTGAGGCGTGGCTATACCGCCACGCCACGCCTCACGTCTTTTAGAACATTGAAATAAACAAACATAATGACTTAAAATGTAAATTGGTTATTTATAAAATAAATAACAAAGGAAAAAAATACATCAGCAACACATTACCTTTTTTTTTCAAATTGAATAAAGTCCAAAAAAAAGAAGAAAAAAAGGGAGACCGTGCATTTGAATCCGTCGGATTCCTGACCATCTTCTTCATTTAGTTGATGAGTGACGCATCCTTAGGTACGTGGTGTAGTGGCGGCGACACGGTAGTGGCCGACCGACCATTACACTTGGCCTAAGCTCAATACAAAAATTCGCTAAGGAATTTCCCTTGACCAATTTACAAATATTATATTTAATCATAATATTTGTAAGCATAAACACTAATAATTATTAAACATTACACTCTTTATCATATATTTTTTTAATTATTATAAATACTCTTTTATTGCATTGAACTGCTCAAATGTGTTACTTACACGTTCAAATTTTTACATTTTTATTAATGGTTTATAATTATTATATTCAATCATACCTTTGTAAATGGTTAAATTAAATAACTTTTGATTCTTATATTTAATCATATATTTTGTGATATTAACACTCAAGTTTATTGCATAAAACCCAATTTTCATATGTTATAGATAAATAGGTAGATCTATGGTCATACTTACTCACGTTTATTGCATTGAACTCAATTTATATATATTATAGTTTTATTTATATACTTATAGTTTTATTATCAAATGTTAAAGATATTTTTTCATCACGAAAAAACATCTACAAACAAAAATGGACAACTTATTATATATGTAATTAACGAGTAATTTGGATGTCGCGTGTTGTGGTAGAGCCAATTTAAATCTAAAATTTGCTGGAAAATATTTTTGCTTGTTTTGTATACATATTTTTTAAAAACACAAACACGGAAACAATGATTAATAGGTTATTGTCCGAAAAAGGTTCGTATAGGAAAAGGGTTAAATCATACCGGCACATATTATTTTTGAGAAAGAAAAAAAGGTTTGACAATACCAACGAATCTCATCCTTGCTCTTACGCCATCCTTATGTAACACTAAAATTTGCATTTGTTAATGGTTGAAATTACTTACAGTTAATCAATAGTATAATGTCAGTTGAATAAAACATTGTACACTAACTTCTGCGAAGAACATAAAAAGTTTGATTTCACTTAAAAATAAATATAAGCTCATCTTGTTTACACATAAATACAATACATATATGTTTTTACTTAATGGAAACATTAGAAAGATGGTCGAGCTAGAGAGCTATCAGACGTTGGTCAAATTACTAGACATGTCACTCATATCCACTATTTGTACTAATAGCAACTACGGCTGATATTTCAAGTGGCTTCATCAACGCGTGATAGCTTTCTAGCCCATCCACCTTGCGAACACAATATACGTAACTTTTGGCTTGCTTAGAACTAAAAATAGAATAGGACTAAAAATAATGCCTAGTTAAACTACTAAATGCTACTAGTTGCACCAACCAATTTAGGGAAAGTTTTGATGGGTTAGGCTGTTCAAGTGAGTTAAGATGTGACTGAGAATGAAGCACATTTCATCTCAATACGGGATGAAGAAGAAGACATTGGCAGGCCAACATGCAAACGACACATTTTTGGGAAAAAGTTTTGGAATGGGTTAAACCGACAGAGTTTTTGTGTGGATGTGAGGCAGATTTTTTTTTAGGAATTTACAACGACATATTTTTGTACCAAGCAAAACCACATCATTTCCCACGAGTAATGAATCAAACGTACTTTATATTCACCTCTCAACAACATCAAACCAACTCGGTCTTTCACGAAAGATCAAATATCAGACCTTTATCTTTTGCAGACTAGAGATTCATAACCACAACATATCTAAAAGAGATAGCAGGAACAACCGCTCCCTATTCCTCTTCAGGGATAACCACTTTGGGTGTCACAATTACAACTACAGTTTCAGATCACCTTGATATTTAATGGCCCCAAAGACTTAACTTTCTCCTAAAGAGATGTGAATTGAAAACACGAATAGAGATATAAGCGAAAACTTAAAGAACTAATCTTGTAGATTTAAAGATAATGCAAAAACAACACCAAAGAACATTAAAAGCCAAAAATAGTTGGATCGGTTGAAACTATATAATGTCTAGTAAATCGGCCAAGTGAACCTTTTTAGGCCGTAAATCATATCCAATGAATTCGCTGAAATTATACCAGGCTAAGTCAACATGCAAACATTATATCAGGCCCTAATATACTTCTAAAGAGTTCACACATTTCTCGTCTTCTGAGGGCTACGCTGTGATTTTAGGCAAACCTTAACCACAACATGCTTAACGATTTTTTTATGGTAAAAAAAAGTTTGCTTTTTTTGACAAACAAGTGTTCCCATTAAAAAAGTATGACCAAATAACTGTTAAATCAATACGGCCCAGTTAATGCCATCAACCCGAAGATCTTACCAAAATGAACATCACACAGTAAACACTAAACTTGCATGGGACCTCAAATATACTTAAAAATTTATAGGAACCCCATCATTCTTTCAGAAACAATAGAAATCATAAAGGCCACAAATCAAGCGACATCAAATTTTCACTTGACACCACAATCTGAAAAATAACCTGAAGTGTGGTAATAACCTGAAATGAAGTAACTGCTGATAATGTTGCAAAGTTTTCTTCGGGTGCAAATAAGCTAAAATGTTCCCAGCGTAAAGAAATCCGTTCTTCACATGAAATTCCAAAATTCACGACACGACCACATGAAAGGACACCTGTAAAATCACCACAAATTAAAAGCTATGGCCTGAAATATGAACTTTTATAGGCACCTTATGAGTGCAAACCGCAAATGCTATGACAAAACACTTATGACAATTTGTTATCAGAGTGCATACAATCAACAATTCTGACCACATATTATCCTTTAAAAGACATGTCTATATTTAAAATAACAAAAACACATGCCCATAAATATGGCAGTTACGGCCATGTCTTATGTTTCAAAAACCATATAAAATCCATACCTATACACATATAAGCCTTCAAAAGCCATATACTATCTCAAAAAAATTATACGAAGAAAAAACGGTTGCATCTTTTGACAAACCGGTTTTCTCATAAAAAAAGTATGACTAAATGACTGTTCAAATCATTATAGCCCAATGACTGCCATCCACCCTAAAGATCTTGCAAGAAAATAGGGGGAACAAAAATGAAACGACATTGTTCTGACCCAAGGCTATTCGCGAACATAATTCTGCGCCATAAAATGTCACTTCAAAGATCACTAAACAGCGCAGTCAATGGTGTCGCAAAATCGAGAAATTAAGAATATTCAAATATTCAGCGAGATATAGGGTATCTGCTCCTCCTCTATTGTTTCCAAATGAAGTTGCTCCATCTAAACTCTCATATGCTGCATCCTTTCTCAAATTTGGGAAAAAGGTGACTGTTTGGTGACGAATACCCTCATTCAAACATCATACATGACCTTTATATAAATTTCTCCAATCCTACTCACATGAACATTAATCTACTTGACATTTCCCGTATGCGCTAAATACAATAGAAAACAAAGTATTAGTAATTATACCAACGAGTGAGAGGAACCCGCCGCGTTGCGGCGAGGGCGTCTATAGTTTTTTTTCAAACATCGTTCTGGAGTAGAAGATTACATCTTCTGTTTACAAGAGGCTCGTGTTTCGAGCCTAGTGGCATGAATATTTTATATTCGTTACAAAGAAATTTGCACGCCTATTCACTTTGTAACCTATCAAAAGGCATATAGGAGGTGTGATACAAAATGTGTAAGCCAATCCTCTAGAAATAACATGTGCTTTGAACAGCCGCAACGCTTCCTAAGCCTTCTGTTACGAACAACTCTTGTTAAGGATTGTTGATTACAATTTACATTAATATCAACAGGTTCATGCCATGTTTCAGGGTCCATATTCATTGGACCAGCCAAGGCTGCAATACTATTGAAATAAACGTATGATGAGTCGTAGTCATAATTGATATGACATAAAGCATATACAGTAAAAGGCCAATTCCAAAGCCGAACATACATGTCTGAACCTCGTTGAACCCCCTCATTTGTGTTTTGTGCGTACGTATGCGTACACCTATGATTCCAAACGTTGGGTCATTGCAAAGCCAAAGAAATTATTAAATTTAAACATCTTTATACTTCTTAAGTCTATGAAAAATATACCTGATGTAGTGGCCATTCCAGGCGTATGTGGAACGGTCTGTGTATTAACAGTTCGAGTATACGCATTGTTTGTCAATGCCCTCTCCCTGTCACCACTAGAGTCCAAGGTATTCGAAGAAGATAATGTACATCCGCGAATAACACCCACGCCCAAGTCCAACACAACTGGTCCACGTGGAGCTTGCAAACCTGTGATGGCAAGTGGTAACCATTTAGATGACCCCCCTTTCTACGTGCAGGTGCAAAGTAATGTGGGAAAATGATATACAATCATGAATAATACCCGCACCAAAGTCTAACACAACGTGGCCATGTGGGGCTTGGAAACCTGTCATACATAACAGACATTTCTAAACTTATAGTTTACAATTACAAATACTAATAGAATAAAGTTGTATCAGACTTTAACCTCTGAAAACATTGGCAGGCCCAGGTTCAATTCCTATAACATCTGGAAGTTCGTGAACAGGATTGGACGTGTCCATCATTTGGGTTGTTGACTGTCACTCGATAGACAACTACACGTAAATAAGAGTAAATTAAATTTGAAAAAGACTAATTGTTAGAAACATAATATACCTGCTGCCAACCCTTGCCACGGGATAGTTCTTCAGAAAACCTATCAATCTCCATATCATTTGTTGCAAATACCATGTAGACAATAATGCATGATGTTAATAAACCTTCATAAATTGTTTCCACACTCTAAATTTATCAACTGTAAGACCTATGATACATGGACATCCGTTGTCACATGCATCATCACTGTTAATTCGTTTGCTTCACCACAGATCGTGTGAGGACCCACCTTATAATTACAAAGGTAGTTATTACGCTTATCACTTATCTCATGATATTAACACCTTTAATAATCATTTTAAAAATTAACACCCTCAATAATAGCGACATATAAACCATATAAGAGATGCTATTAGCCTATGACACTCAATCATACACAATGACAAAGATAAATGGAGGAAATATTTAAAATAACCTATTAGAGGTTCCTTTTTCTAATAATTAACCTAATCACTAAAGGTTACATGTTTAAAGCACAAACCTTAATATAACTGTCATGTACATTCAAGAAATTATCAGATTTCACACGATGAACCACACATTTTAGATATACATTTAACAAACTATTAGATATGCTTCTAATGGTAATTCCATATTTTATAACTAAAATGTAAACCTATGTAAGTTCAGATACAGATCAGACCAGAAACCTGAAATATGTGAATAACAGTATCCACCCCCTTAGCTCTTGCGTGTATCGCTTCCTTTTTCACAGTATGATGTTAAAGAACCTGAAACAGAAACACATACGTAATTGCAATAGATATATTAAAACTGATATTTAGAAAAAAACTGATATAACAAAGAAAGGGAGGTAATAACTGGTACATAACAGCAACGACCGTATTTTTTGTTATAGGCTACAATAGTCTTCTCGTACCCCTTTTCCCTTTGTTAGCTATTGGAATATTTTTAAATAGTGTAAAGCCTCCAAAAAACTGTTTTATTATCATATTGTACCATGTAAAAACCATGTTTCTCAAAACTCATATCAATCACCAAAAACCAATAAATCCAACACATTCAAAATAAATAAATAAATAATAACAACTTTAACTCAAAAAACAAACTTTCATATAAAAAATTCCAATTTCCGTAACAATAAAAATCAACAAATAACATTTACCTGTAATCACCTAACATATGTTTTAGAAAAACCCAAATCATTGAATGGTTGTAACTCTAAGCTACTCGCAGACTGTCTTTCAGTAACCTATAATCAACCCAAATCATAAAAAACATAAACGGATTCAAATAATGAACGGGTATTTAAAATTAACAATTTTTATTGCTCATCTCTTTTTCCTCCTTGTGTCTTCCCGCCATACTTTTCCCTTCGCTGCAAGTTACGCTCCCAGCTTGAAATTTCCGTGGCATTTCTATGGTAAGCATCCAAATAGAGTTCAAACTTCAAAGAAAATAATATAAAGGATCAGAATAACATATAACTAGGGATGAGCATTTCGACTCGAATCCGAAACCGAGCCGAATCAGACGGAACCGTCACTCGATTCTTGATATACTGATGCAGTCGGACTATGAAATAAGGTGAAAAAATCGGGACCACTAATTGATGACGGACCGTACCAAATCGAAATTCCAAAAAGGGGAAAATTGATTTCTGAACCGGTATCCGAATCCTGTTCGATCGGTACCGGTACCACTAATTTATGCTTGGGAAAAAATTGGTACCACTAATTCGGTACGGTGTCGGTACGGGACAGGTACCGTTCTCATCCCTACATATAACTATGTTGAATCTAATGGTGTGTCACTGCTATTTAAAGTTTACATATAGTTACTTTGTTGAATCTAATGGTATGTCACTGCTATTTAAAGTTTACATTTAGAATATGCTGCTTATCTTAAGAAATGACTGGGTTTGCTTGACTCTCCTCACTGCCATCTCTAAAAAGGCACTGCGAAAGCCACTCCGCAGGCCTCCCCTCGCCTGCTAATCCATGTAGTAAAAAAAGTAAGCAAATATTTCTAACTATAAACAATAATCTATTTACTTTATCTAAAAAACATACCTAATACCTATCTTAATATGCCTCTCCCAAATGTCAGGCTTGGATAGGGTAGTATTTGGAAATGTGAACGCCATGATTGCAACTACAATAGGTTGCCTTGCCAACATACAGACAATTTGACGTTTATCCTAACCCGTTAAACTCATCATAGCCTCAAGATTAGTAAAAAAGGATCTTACACCATTAGCGTGTCATGGATACAACATGGATGCAACCATAACAGACTGCAAAGGCGAGTCTCTAAAACAGATATTATCATAAACATGCTCAAGGTACGTCACACCTCACCATTAAACTGACGCGTTAAAGTACTATTAGTAGGTGGTAACTGTGGCGTTATACGTACAAAAACTTGGGCTAAAAAAAACCACAATTGGACTTAGGAAACGGCCCCAACGAAAATAATTTTTTGAATATGTAACAAAAAGGTCACCGAGCTATAATGAGAAGCCTTATGTGTCTCTTACGTCACAAAAGACAGGCTCAGATAGGGTAGCAATTGGAAAAAAGCGGATGCGCCTACCATGGCTGCAACCCCAACAGGTTGCAGTGCCAAGATATGGGTCATCTCACTTTTAATCTGACCCGTTAAAACTCATCATAACCTCAATGTTGTTAAAAGAAGGTCTTACAAATGTACATTTGAACAACCAAAGCGAAATAGCGAAGCAAACAATGTCGCCGAATTTGCATCAATGGGAAAATGCGGAGATGCCAGTCATGGCTGCAACCTTAACAGGATGTCGTGCCAAGATATGGGCAATGCATGCCAACATAAGCAAAACCATAAAAAAAATACATTAACTAAATAAATGCTCTGTTAATACAAATAAGCCGTAAAAACGTTTATTTATATTTTACGATCTTCTAATGTTTTGTCGATAACAAACGTAAAATCATTTTAACGAAACAAATAAAATACGTAAATGGTTTGAGCCAATAGTTCTCTAACATACTTACGTTTTTACATAAAACACTAAAACAAGTATAAGTGATTTTATGATTTAGTAATACATATGTACAACAACTAGTGTTTACATATTGGGTAAATATATACATAACTAGTATGTATTATAATGGGTAATATAAATGGGTAGAAACTTAAGTAATTGACCCATTGACCAAATACATTGAATGTAGTTTGGGAATAACCCAAAGTCTATGACCCATACCCATGGAGCATGACCCATAACCCATTGCATGACATCATGCTTAAGTCATATATGGATATCGTCCATGACCCATGGTTTTAACCCATTACTCATGGACTAGATGCATTGCATCTTATAGATACATTGTATCTACTTGGATACCCATGATCCATAACCCATGACCCATGACCCATGACCCAAAACCCATGGGCAAAGGGGCGTCCACCGGATCCCCAAGTCTGGACGGACGGATCCTCCAGTGAGGATCCGTGGGATCCGATGGAACAATGTCGCTTTTTCTTCTATAAATAGTGAGCCATTTCTTCCTTTTGGGTTGCCACTCCCACACATACTTTCCCCAAGTATTGTAACCTTTTAACCACAGATCCTAAAGGATCTTTCTATGTAGTTTATCTTTTGTTTTTGTGTGATTCTCTAGGTTCCTCTTAAAGGCGAGATCACCACTTCTTGAAGTCGAGCAAGCTCAAGTCCATGAGTTGCCATGCTTCATCATCATCATTAAGACTACTGAGGTTCTCTTGATTGATACTTCTTTCTTCCTCAATAGAAGTGTTGTGTCCAAGGCATTAGTGAAGGATGCTGAAAGAGTCAAGACGAAAGCATTAGTGAAAGGTGCTTAACGTCCGTGTCAAAAGCATTAGTGAAGAATGCTAAAGGAGTCAAGACGAAGGCATTAGTGAAAGGTGCCAAACGTCCGTGTCAAAGGCATTAGTGAAAGATGACTAGAAGTCAAGTCAAGTGGCATTAGTGAAGGATGCCAAAGTTGTATACTCGATGAGGTACATCGATATACAAATAGAGATAGGTTGTATCCAAGGATATTGATATCCTTGATGGTGTTGTAATAAGGAGTTGGTCTCCTTTGGGGTTAGGTGTTGTGTAGTGTCGGGTAGTAGTTCCTCCATTATAATGGAACTCGGTACTTAGCCTAGTACCGGATAAAGGGTAGGCGACGTTGTGGTAGGTGTGGTTCTCCCTTGTGAAAGAACCTGGTGGTTAGCCTAGTACCGGAAAAAGAGTAGGCGACGTTGTGAAGGCTTCTCCGCCATAAGGAGTTGGTGTCGTGTAGTGATTACGAACTCTCGAGTAGGTGACTCGGGGAGTGGAGTAGGGCAAGGAAGGTGTCCTTGTAGCCGAACCACTATAAATACTCATGTCGTGGTTATGTGCTTCTTACTCCTTATCTTTCATTACACATTTATTATATCTATCTATCAATGTCCAACATACACATCCAAATGGATTGACATAAGTCGATCTAAATATTTTAAAACGAAGTTTTAATTGGTAAAATTATTCAACCCCTCCTTCTAGTTTTTCACAATTGGTATCAGAGCTTCGTTACCAAGTTTCTTAGAGTATGTTGTACTTTAAAAACTTGATACGATCCGTGTATGTTTGAAAACTACAAAGAAGGATTTTTTTTTTCATGTTTTAAAAATCATCATATTGTTTAATGTTGGAAAATGATAGAACGTTCTAATATTTTCCTTGTTAAGAATTTTCCATACTTGGAGTTGGGCATACCAAGAAGATCACGAAGAACTTTTCTAAATATTTCTTTTCGTAAAAAGAATATTTAGCAATGTATTCCCCATACATGGACTTGGGGATCCTAAGAAGATCACAAAGAATTTCTCTAAATATTTCTTTCCTTAAAAAGAATATTTAGCAAATGTATGATCTTTAATAATTTACATTTTGTTATTATTATTAAAGTCTTAGTAGTATGTTTACTCTTTATTAGTAATTACTAAAGTAGTTATCTATATTGAAATCATCATCAAGAATAGTATTCTTTGTTGATTTATATAGACTACACTAAAAACCTGTAATAATGATATCTCGGTTATTCGAGAGCCTTGATAATTATTCCTCACAAAAGGACTATTGACATTTCATGTCAATGAGTATCTATGTGAAATTTCTTGTATTATGATAAAATGGGATTTTATCATAATTTATGAAAAAAAAAAACTCCCAAAGAATTATGACTTGTTCATAATAAGGGAACATCGTCAAATAGGATTAGTGTTAAACCGTCAAAAACCCCAAACCAAAGTTATCAACGATGGCTGCAAACATGATTGTTTGCCCTACCATGGCTGCAAACCGGTCAAAGCTGCAAGCTTAAGCAATTCGCCAGCCCATCAGATAAGTGATCTCAGAAACAATCTGAACCATCAGTGAATGCAACCAAAGTATAAAGCAGTATTTTCCGAGGCATCGACACTACGTACGACATGGTTGCAAACCAAGTGAGTTGCCACGCGAAGATCAGTCCAGCCCCATGTCTGCAAACACGTTACCGTGATGCCCTGCCAAGATAGGGGCAGATAAGGCTGATCCAGCATTAGCTTCACTCATATCTAGTAGACAAACACCACGAAGCAAAACCATAATTCTACTCAAGCCCACATTTCTAACAATCCCTACACAAACTATGATTTTTGACAAATGAACCCTAACACATCCATAAGCAAAACACAAATCCGCATTACTCTATAACCAAACTCAAAAACAAACAACAAACAACAAAAACCTAACACCTCAAAATAATCAAAAGATGCATATAACACGTTAACAGTAACAGCTTAGAAATCCACAACATGCGAACCCAGCTCACCAAAGCCCAAATCTAACTGAAACCCTGATTTAAAAAAAATTAACAAAAGCCCCAATTTAATTGAAACCCTAATTTTCTCACTAACAGCTTAGAAATCCAGAATATGCAAACCAAGCTCACCAATCACCATGAAACCACCATCAAGACTAAAAAAATACTAAACAACAACAATCTAATTGAAACCCTAAGTTTTCAAAATATCAAATTAACCAGCCTCAATTTAACCGAAACCCTAATTTTTCCAAAAATCAAATTAAAACCAATAACGATCAAAGTATGCCTGACAAAAAATCAAAACCCTTAAAATCAAAGCTTAAACAACCACCATCTCATTAACAAAACCTAGAGGAACAACCTGTGATGCATGCCAAAACAAAAAAACAGTCGGATCTCAAAACTTTTCTAGGGGTTTGAAAGTCGGTGTAAGGTTGGCAGTATTTGGGAACTTCTTGGAGAAGCTATGAGGATAGTATATGTGGCTTTGACCGACTTGGTTTTGATGGTTCCAGAGAACGCTTAAGAAGGAAGTAACGTTTCTGTATGTTAATATTGAACATGGGCACAATGTTGGGCTGAACTGTACACGATATTGGGTTGAAGGTGTTGACCGGTAACCCAACTAATATTTTAATGTTAGTTGACGAATATTTTAATATAGTTTGATTGTCCGTCGTGCTATTATATACTTATATAATAATAAACATGCATAAGTTCAAATATTATACTGGATACAAAAACTACATTTTCTACCCTAAAGTTAGATAAACATATGATAATGTAAAGCATCCGCGCAAACATAAATAAATAAATAAATAATTGACATGCTAACAACTTTCAGCTACCCTGTGCATAGAATTCCGTGATAACAACACTAGCGGCAACCTAAAAAAACAAATTCAGATATAAGAATATGTTTTTATTGAGTGCTGAAAATGTAAAAAAAAATCAAAAACTTTTACCTATACTGGAAGTTCAATTGTTTATACTACAAATTAGATAAAAATATTTTCAAAGCCTAACCAACTTCATTCAGATAAATGATGAACAACAGATTTATTATCATCTATATTTTTGTGTCACAACATAACTACAAACCACCATATGACCAGACCATCATAGCTAGGATAGGATTAAATCGTTTCATTTGGCCTAGCACTATTCGTGAACAGACATAAACATATAACCAGAAACCCATCAACAACCTATAAAATATATAACCACAACTTGTAGCAAACCATGTGAAATTAGTACTTATAATTACATGACATTATAACAAATAGCCTAAATGGCGTACAGAGAATTGATCAAAACAACAATCGAAAAGCTACATTCAAGGAACTTATCTGCTACATGTTAAAGCAAAGTAATCTAAAAGGCGTCTACAACTGTTTAAACAAAATTTAGTTGTTTTTATTGATCAAACATAAAGAAAATATCAATCTACTGCACACGCAAATCACTTGATAAGGCTCAGATTAGTTAGATATGACTGCAAAATTAATAAGTTTCTTGCGTATATGCAATCATCTCGTTGTAGCCAAAATTTTAACAATAATTAAAGTCTATCATCATAGCCTTTTACACTGGCCTATAAAAACAAACTACATTGAAACCCGTAGATCAAAGCAACGCTAATTGGTACTGGCAGCGGTGTGTCATACAGAGGCATTCAGAGTAAAAATCGGCAATACACTGCACATGCAGCTCATTTCATAAAGCTCGGATCAGTCAGCAAAATTAATAAGTTACCTTGCCTAGATGCAAACTATCTCCATTCGGCCAAAAGTCTAAAAAACAATTAATGTCTATCATCACAACCTCTTACATGAGAATCACTAAGACACTAACCAAAAAGAAAATGTTCCAAATGCCTAAAAGACACATTTGAACTCTATCATAACAACCTCTTACGCTGCCCTATGAACACAAAATGTATAGAATCAGTAACCAATGAGCACATACCAGCCTTTAAAATACTTTATAGGATATCACAAAACACCTAAATCGACAAATTATACAGACTGCATGTCAAAGTTTAAACAAACATGTTAATACAAATAAACCGTAAAAACGTTTATTCATATTTAGCGATCTCTTTGTGTTTTGTTGATAATAAATATAAAGTTATCATAAGTAAAATTATAAGAATACATGTTATTTTTGTAAAAGTATATACATTTGGTCATTTACATAAAATGTTGTAATAGTTTAATAGGATGGATACTATCCAAGACCCGTGACCCATACCCATGGAGCTAATCCATAACCCATAACCCAAGACCCATGACCCAATGTCTAGATACATTGTATCTTGTTGGGTACCCAAGGCTCATACCTATGACCCATGACCCAGTTTGCAACCCAAAATCCGAACTGGTACAACCCAGTTTGCCGGATCCCTTGGATTGCATTGGACGGATCTCCTAAGTGAAGGATCCGCCAGAACCGGGCTACAGTAGAGATTTTTGCCTATAAATAGTGAGTCATTTCTTCATTGTTACTCACCCCTCTTCTTACAAACTCTCTCATATATTATCTCTCTCTTCTAATCTCATATCTCTTGATCTATCTAGTACTTCTTCTTTCTTTTGTTGTGATTCTCATACAGGTCATTCTCAAAGGCGAGATCACGAGATACTACAAGTCATCCAAGCAAGGGGTCCTTGATTGATTTGTTCCTCCACAATATTTCTGTAGCAAGATCTTGTATTTCATATTTCACATAGCTGTTGTGTAATAGTTGTGTTGGTTTGGTCCGCTGTGTTAAGGACTCGGTATTTAACTTTGTACCAGATAAAGTGTAAGCGACGTTGTGAGGCTTCTCCGCCGTGTTGAAGGAGCTTGTTGACATAGTGCTTGAACTCTCAAGTGGGAACTCGGGGAGTGGAGTAGGGCAAGGAATGTGTCCTTGTAGCCGAACCACTATAAATCACTTGTGTCACTACTCTCTATCCTTTACTTTACTTGCTTTCATTATTTACTTTACTTATTGCTTTACACTTTCTATCCATCCATACGAATTCACATAAGATCGAATCTAAAGTTTTTGAAACTAAACTTAAAATCGGCAAAACTATTCAACCCCCTTCTAGTTTTCCACAATTGGCATCAAGAGCAAGGTTTACAAAAGTTTTAAAGTAAATTGTATTTTAAAAACTTTTCGATCACAATGAGTTTTGAAAATTATAAAGAAGGGCAATCTATGCAACGACCTCCACTACTTGAAACAAATGGTTTTATTTATTGGAAAATAGATTTGAAACTTATGTGAAGTCAAAGATATTGATCTTTAGTACATCATTGTTGAAGGTGACTTTTAAGCCACTACAAAAATGATAAAACCGCAACAAAATAAACATCCTCATGATCGCCTCACCAACGATCAAAAGAAAAAGCTTTCCAAAAATAGTGAAGCAAACATGGTTTTATATAATGCTTTACCCAAAAAGGAATTTGAAAGAATTTCTATGCTTAAAACCTCTAAAGAAATTTGGAATTCTTTAGTTGTAACTCACCAAGGATATCAACAAGTTAAAAATAACAAAATAGATTTATTTGTTCAACAATATGAACAATTTTCAATATCGGATGAGGATAGTATAGATAATTCTTTTGCTAACTTTAATACTATCATTACTTCATTACAAGCACTTGATGAGTCTTTTTCTAGTCGTAATCATGTCATGAGATATCTAAGGGCGGTTCCATCTAAGTGGAGATCAAAGGTGATGGCCATCGAAGAATCCAAAGACTTGTCAATCCTCACTCTCGACGAACTCATAGGCAATCTAAAGGTCTATGAGCTCGTCCTCGCTAAATACTCAGAAGCCTCAAAAGAAAAGAAAGAAAAGCACAAATCTCTTACCTTAAAAGCAAAGAAGGTCTCAAGCGATGAAGAAACCTCTTCTTCGGAAAGTGATGACGAAGAGTATGCCATGGCGGTACGGGATTTCAAGAAGTTCTTTAGAAGAAAAGGAAAATATGTCAAGCAACCATATGACGCCAAGAATGGGTTCCGGAAAGGCAAAGACGACAAGAAATCAAAGGACGAACGCACATGTTTTAAATGTGGGGACCCTAATCACTTCATTTGTGAGTGTCCCAAACGTGACGAACAAAAGGCATTCGTAAGTGGTTCGTGGGGAACGAGTGAGGAGGAGAACGAAGAAATTTGTCTCATGGCAAATGATTCAAATGAGGTATGTCCCGAATCTCTTTATTATAGTAGCTCATCATCAGATGATGAATCATTACATCGTGAATATGATAAACTTTGCAAAATTAGTCTAAAAGTAATTAACAAAAATAGGATTTTGAAAAACGTTTAGAAAAGGAAGTCATTGAGTTAAAAGATAAATTAAAACATTTAGAAAAGGGGAAGAAAGTAGATGGTGAATGTGAGCTTTGTGTTCAACTTCAAACGTGAGTTGATAATCTTGATTTCAAGATTGCTAGAATGAGTACTAATACTCTTGATATAATACTTGATAGTGTTAAAACGGTAAATAATCAAAAGGGTTTAGGTGTTCAGGAACTTACTACATCAACTTGCGAGATTAAAGAAACACAATTCGTTAAAACAATTGAAAAACAAGCTACTATAGTCACGGATCCCACGGATCCCTTGAAAAAAGGAACCGTCTAGTGTAAATCCAGGGATCTGTGGGTCTGTACCAGCAAACAGTTGAAATAATGTAACTACATCATCTAGAACCGACTTTGTTATTGTTAACAAGAAGAAACCAACCCATGTTACTGTTAGAAATGTCAAACAACCACCTCCACTAAAACAAAATCAAAGTTTTATGAAAAATAAAGGTCCATCGTTTTCTAAACCAAACACATTTATAAGAACACCAAATAATGTTTATCCAAGAAGTAAGCACCATCAAATGGGATGGAATTCTAATATACAAAACGGTTTTCCATTTCAAAACTTTACACCGTGGAATGCTTTCTCACCTTTTTCATATGCCTAACATGAATGAAATGTATAACACTAATTGACCCATGAAAAAATGGGGACCAAACTTTTGAGTTAATTGTTTTCTTAGATGTGCTTAAAGGTCGATTTAGATGTGGATGAATGGATCAAGGATAGCGGGTGCACGAGGCACATGACCAGTAATAAAGATTTGTTTTCCACATACAAATCCTTCAATGGAGGAAATGTGGTGTTTGGTAATGGCAAGAGCAAAATCATCAGTAAAGGTACGATTTCTCACAAATCCTTAACCATTAACGATGTATGTTACATAGAAAACCTAAACTTCAATCTTCTAAGTATAGGACAAATATGTGATAAAAAGTGCAACGTACTTTTTAGTGAAACCGGTAGTAAAATATTGAAAAACGGTATTACTATAGGAAGAGGCATTAGAAAACATGGAGTCTATGTCATTAAAATTGGAAATGAACCAAAAGACAAACTTTGTCTTACTTCTATGGATGATACTTCGACCTTATGGCATCGAAGATTGGGTCACGCCGATATGCGACTTCTTCAATCGCTATCATCTAAAGAACTAGTAAGAGACCTACTTAAATTAAAATATGAACATCATTTTTGCGATGCTGTAACATAGGAAAGCAAGTCAATGCTAGTCATAAAGCTAAAAATATGGTCTCAACAACTAAGTGTCTAGAATTACTACATATGGATTTATTTGGTCCATCCACTATTCAAAGTTACGGAGGTAACTTCTACACTTTGGTTATAGTGGATGATTACTCTAGGTACACATGGACTAAATTTCTAAAGAATAAAACTGAAACGTTCAATTACTTTGAAATATTACGTAAGAAAACACAAAGACAACTAGGAAGTCCCTATAGTGTCAATTAGGACGGATCATGGTAGGGAATTTGATAATGAAGTGCAATTTGGAGCCTTTGTGATGCTAATGGTATTACTTACAATTTCTTGGCTCCTCGCACTCCACAATCAAATGGGGTAGTTGAAAGGAAAAATAGAACCCTACAAGAAATGAGTCGCATCATGATTAATGAGCAATCTATTTCTCAAAAATTTTGGTGCAATGCCGTCGACACATCAACTTATATACTTAACCGTGTCCTAATTAGACCATTCTTAGGTAAAACTTCATACGAGTTACTTTGAGGCAAAAAGCCCACGCTAGAACACTTTAGAGTCTTTGGTAGTAAATATTTCTTACTTAACACTAAAGATTACCTAACTAAATTTGATCCTAAATCAACTGAAGGTATCTTCTTAGGCTACTCTCCTAATAGTAAAGCTTATGTTATACTAAATAATAAAACCATGAAGGTTGAAGAATCCTTAAATGTAAGATTTGATGAAAGTCCACCTGAACCTACCCTACCTCTTGTCGATGACGAGTTAATCGAAAGTGAAGCCATAGAAATCAAGGAAAATATAAATAAAGAAAATGAACCATTAAACAATGAAATCATAAATATTAAAGAGTCTAAAGATCATCCCCGTAGAAAAGGTTATAGGTAAGTTAAATGAAAGAACCTTAAGATCTTAAGTCCAAAACCAAGTAGTTTATTTTGTTTTGTCAAAACCATAGAACCTAAAAATACGCAAGAAGCCATAAAAAATGAAAGTTGGGTAATGGCTATGCAAGAAGAGTTAAATCAATTTGTTTCTAACAATGTTTGGACACTTGTCCCTCCACCTAATAACCAAACCATAATCGGAACTAAATGGGTATATAAAAACAAGTTAGATGCAAACGGTGTAGTGTCTAAAAATAAAGCTAGACTTGTTGCCCAAGGGTATAATCAACAAGAAGGCATAGACTTTGATGAGACCTATGCTCCCGTGGCTAGATTAGAGTCTATAAGAATACTTCTTGTTTATGCTTGTGCTCATGATCTTAAGCTTTTTCAAATGGATGTTAAAAGTGTTTTTCTAAATGGTTTCATTAATGAAGAAGTCTATATAGCTCAACCTCTTGGCTTTATCGATTTTGAAAAACCTAACCATGTGTACAAACTAAAGAAAGCTCTTTACGATCTTAAACAAGCCCCAAAGGCTTGGTATGATAGCCTCAAATCATTTTTAATAAAAAACGACTATACCATGGGGTTAGTTGATAATACACTTTTCACAAAGAAAAAGGAATCACATATAATTATTGTTCAAATATATGTGGACGATATTATATTCGGATCGACTTGTCAAGACATGTGTGATGATTTCTCAAAAATCATGCATAATGAATTTGAAATGAGTATGATGGGAGAACTTAGTTTCTTTCTTGGTCTATAAGTTAAACAACTAGAAGATGGTATCTTCTTTAATCAATCCAAATATATAAAAGAGATGCTAAAGAAATTTGTTCTAGAAGAGTCAAAACCCATAAGAACACCGATGTCATCCGATACTAAACTTACCAAAGATGAAGACGGTGAATCCGTTGATAACACAAAATACCGTGGCATGATTGGTAGTCTTCTCTACCTTACGACTAGTCGGCCGGATATCATGTTTAGTGTATGTCTATGTGCTAGATTTCAAGAAGACCCTAAAACTTCACACCTAGAAGCTGTCAAAAGAATATTTAGATACATTAAGGGTACTACTCAATTGGGATTATGGTATCCTAAGGGGCGGGGTAAAAACTATTGTATATGTGAATTCGACCATGCGGTGATTATGTTGACCGAAAAGTACAAGTGGTGTATGTACTTTTATGGGATGTTGCTTAACATCTTGGTTCTCGAAGAAGCAAACGGCATTGGCCATTTCAACAACCGGCCGAATATGTCTCCGCACGGCAAAGCATGCCAACAAGCACTATGAATGAAACAAGCGTTGGTTGACTACGACATTCATCTAAGTGACATAACCATTTTATGCGACAACAAAGGTGCTATTGACTTAAGCAAGAATCCGTGTTGCACTCTCGCACCAAGCATATAGAGATCCGTCATCACTTAAGAGACAATGTTCAAAAGGGAATATTTCTATTGAGAAGGTATCATCCGAAGACAACATAGCCGACGTCCTCACCAAACCGTTGAAGCAGGAACAATTCAACTTGCTTCGTCTTGGTCTTGGTCTCATGGAACATTCGTCGTAAAATATTTCTCATTCTACAAGGTATGTAAACGTTAGCCTTACCTTTTTTTCTGAGTCTAGGATCTCTATTTCACACACAACTCACAAACAATATGGGGATTTTCAAAACTCAAGATAATTTTTTTTATCTTCCCTCTATACAAGAAATTTTTCGAAATGCTTTCTAATAGGATACTTCTCCCCGTATCATTTTCCTAAAAATCATTCTCACGTCTAGGACAAACCTTTCTTCATTCTTAATATAAAGTAAAAACCTTTTTCATTGCATCTCATGTCTTTTGAATGCTAAAAGGAACACATAACTAATATGTGTTTTCGGGTACATTCATTTAAGAAAAAACGAATTAAGAAGCACTCGGGTTATCTTACATAATTATATGCTTTTTCACTTCTTCGTTTATTTTCCTTTTTTAAGAGTCAACATAACCGCAACTCCAAATGGTTTGCATATAGGCATACACTAGGCGTCATTGTTTCCAAAAGGAAATTTTTGAGCTGCCTGAGATCACCAGTACCACGGATCCCAGCTTTTACGCTGGACGGATCCCTAAAGGATCAGATCCGTGGGAACCGTGGAACAGAAGCAAAAAAAAATCTTCTATTTTTTCTCACTTTGGCTATAAACCTTCATATTTTTAATATTTTAGCTTCTTCACTAATGAGTATGTTACTTAATGCTTGTCTTCTCATGATCACATGCCTTAAATTCATATCTAATTATTAGATTTTAGTTCACATTTTGGTTTTAGCATTCATTGCAATTATTTCATCTATAAATAAGGTTCCAAAATGCTTGCATATCCATCACTCTCAACCTCACAAAAAATCATCATCATGTCATCTAAAAGATCCTCAAACATTGATGAACCATCTAGTGAAAATAATCCTTTTCAAGAAATCCAAAACTTCATCCTACCACCTTCTGTAGTGCCATCACCCAAATCTAGAAGAACCGCATGGATTAGCATCCGGCCTTGTTGTTTAGCTAAACCTTTATCAAAAAGCCCATCACCAACTACTAACTCTCCACCAAATGACTACATTGTTACTCACCCATCATCTCCCACAAGCTCATCACCATATTCACCTAACGAGTCTCTACCTAAAATCACCATATCGGAACTCCTTAAGACTCCGAAAACAATCCCATTACCCGTGTCTAGTCCACCACCCACTCCATTTCAATCATCTAAAACTACCCAAATAGCTTCCAACTTAAACCAAAAAGAACTAGTCTTTTTAACACCACCAACATCTCCAAACACACTTTACAAAGAGCTTACAACATCACCACCTCTACCTCTCATTATCTTACAAGAACATCTAGGTTCTTACCCTCCACCACTCATCAACATCATGGACTTTGATCCATATTTTCCAACATTTCCACCACATATTCCACCTTCCACAAATAAAACTTACTCGGAAACAATCCACCAACACTACCCTCACTATTTACATTGCGAACATTGTCAATCCACTAGGAAACTTGCAATGGAACTAAGGGACGAGATGTAATTCATACTCAACCACATACTTGATCGCATCAACATCATCACTCACCAAAACTTCCATAATTAACCATATGCAAGCATGAAAGGAATGATATTACTATTTTATCTATTTGTTTTTCTTTTGAGTCATTTTAAAGAACAAACCTTGTTCTTAGTTTTACATTTTGTATGTGGCCTATATACCACTACACTTTGATATTTTATTACAAGGATTTGTTTACGTACCTTGTCTCTCCATCTTGTTTCTCGTCCCATACAAGATTATATTACATGTCATTACTAACACTTTCTTTGTAGGTATTATATTTTCTTACTTGACACCCAATTCTAGGAGGAGCTACCGACAAGGGGAGCTAGTGCTTCGTGGATCATACTTATTTTTATTCCACAAATTATTTCTTCATTAGGTTCGATTTTTGTTTCTATAAAAAGGGGGAGAAGAAGTAAAACTTACATATGCTTTCAAAACATACATCTAATCTTAAGTTTTATAAATTATAACATTATATTTTGTCATCAACAAAAAGGGGGAGATTGTTAATATAAATAAACCGTAAAAACGTTTATTCATATTTAGCGATCTCTTTATGTTTTGTTGATAACAAATATAAAGTTATCATAAGTAAAATTATAAGAATACATGTTATTTTTGTAAAAGTATATACATTTGGTCATTTACATAAAATGTTGTAATAATTCATTTGTTGTAATAGTTTAATAGGATGGATACTATCCAAGACCCATGACCCATACCCATGGAGCTAATCCATAACCCATCACCCAAGACCCATGACCCAATGTCTAGACACATTGTATCTTGTTGGGTACCCAAGGCTCATACCCATGACCCGGTTTGCAAACCAAAATCCGGACTGGTACAACCCAGTTTGTCGGATCCCTTGGATTGCACTCGACGGATCCCGCAAGTGAGGGATCCGCTGGAACCGGGCTACAGTATAGATTTTTGCCTATATATAGTGAGCCATTTTTTCATTGTTACTCACCCATCTTCTTACAAACTCTCTCATATATTATATCTCTCTTCTAATATCAGATCTCTTGATCTATCTAGTAGTTCTTCTTTCTTTTGTTGTGATTCTCATATAGGTCCTTCTCAAAGGCGAGATCACGAGATACTACAAGTCATCCAAGCAAGGGGTCCTTGATTGATTTGTCCTCCACAAGATTTCTGTAGCAAGATCTTGTATTTCATATTTCACATAGTTGTTGTGTAATAGTTATGTTGGTTTGGTCCGCCGAGTTAAGGACTCGGTATTTAGCTTTGTTCGGGATAAAGTGTAAGCGACGTTGTGAGGCTTCTTCGCCGTGTTGAAGAAGCTTGGACATAGTGCTTGAACTCTCGAGTGGGGAACTCGGGAGTAGAGTAGGGAAAGAAAGGTGTCCTTATAGCCGAACCACTATAAATCACTTGTGTCACTAATCTTTATCCTTTACTTTAATTGCTTTCATTATTTACTTTACTTATTGCTTTACCCTTGATAAGGATTTAAAACGTACACTTTTAAGGGGTCATTTAAACCCTTAATCGCCCACTTTTATATCCGTTATCGCTTAATTTCGCTCCTTTTCACTTTTAGGTCTCTTGGAAGCAAAATGTTGGAATGATGCATATTTGGACGAAAAGGAGTGAATATATGAAGAAAATGGCTAAGTCAAGATCAAGACACTCAAGTCTTTGAATTACACCGACGGCGTCCCAAATAAAGGCGGCCGTCCCTTTATACGTAATTAAATTTGTGACGACTCAAGAGACTTTTGCTAATTTACACCGACGGCGTCGCTTTGAAGAGGAAGGGCGTCACGAAGACTTTTCATCCCGCACGGCCTAGATCCGATTCGACGACGCCATCATCAAGACCGACGACGCCACAACCACAACGTGACGCCGTCCCAACTATTACTTGGCCAAGACGAAACCCTAATGACGGCGATCTGACGGCGTCCCACCTACAAGGCGACGCCGTCGCGAATGTAAAATTATATATAGAAATCGAATTTTCAGAATTAAAAGAAGTAGACTTGTGGAGTAAAAATCCTAAACGTTTTTGGTCCGGTTTGGACAGTATCTTAGGGTTCTCATACCTTATTTTACATCAAGATAAGTGTTTTACTTCATTGATTTCATTATGTCTTCGATTGAATGTATGTATGCTTGCGTGTTTAACATGTCCGGCTAAATTTCTTGTGTGTTTGCTTAGATCTATGAAACCTAGTTATTAATTATTGATTGGTTGTCTCTTATCTTAATTGTAATTGGCTTAGGAGTGCACTAGGCTATCATTGTGTTTTAATGCTTGAGTAATCTTTGTGAACCTTAGTTTATACTCACTTAGCGGAATTGTAGGTTAAACATCCAAAGATAACCTTAGAGTTAGTTTATGAATCCTAGAGATTTCGTAGGCAATAACCTTAAGGTAGTATCAAAGAGTTAGGGAAAAACGCATACCCTAGGACCTTAGAAAATACAACGCGTTAAGAATAAGGACGCGACAATTCAACCACCAATAAAAGATAACTAGGGAGTAATAGTATCTAGGTAGACACATTTTTAATCATCATACGAGCACACATCAATAGACATAGACTACCCATATTTTAGATAATTAGATAGTAAAAGTAATCGGTAAAAATACCAAAACCCCCAAATCCAAACCCCGAGATTTTACCCTCAGCTTTATAAAAAAATATAAAAAGATGAAAAAAATAATCTTCCTCAACCTCAACCTTAGCGTAGTACACTTCCCACTAGCATTCCTATTCCTCTAGAGAACGATATCAATACCCGAGGCTTACCCAATACTACACTACAACGATTAGGTTCACTGCCTAGGGTGTTGAAAACTTGCTCGACGAAAAGGAAGTTCCTTTGACCCCGAACGCGTTATACGCGCATCAAGTTTTTGGCGCCACTGCCGGGGAATAGAATAGCTAGTTAGATTTCTATCTCGTTTAGGTTCCCTTGCTTGATTCCTATCAAGTAAGATTTTTTCTCATTTTAGCTTCCTCGTAGTCTATCCCCTTCTTCGTGACTTTGTTAGTAATCCCATCACTTTTCATCATGGAAGGTGATAACCCGCCACCACATCCATCGACCCACCCACCAATCATTGACCCGCCAAGAGGCCGTACTCTTGGTGAATACTCTAGACCAAGCCACCAAGGCTATAGGAACACTATTGAGCTCCCGATCAAGCTCAAACTACGGCCCCGCGATCCGACACCATCCGGTTGGTGCAAAACGGATGTGCATTCCATGGACTTCGCTCAAGATCCTAATCAAGATCTCAAGGACTTCCTTAAAATCATTGATTCCATCGACCTTGATGCTACCACACGGGAGACCACGCGCTGCGTCTCTTCCAATTCTCTACGGGACCAAGCTAGTAATTGGCTTGAGTGACTTCCCGGGATCCATCTCAAGTTGGGATGATCTCACCACTCGCTTCCTTGCCCAATTTTTCCCACCGGGAGAACTACTAAACTTAGGAATGAAATCTTGATGTTCCAACAACGTCAAGGTGAATCTCTACGAGGCATGGACTCGATTCAAGGACTTGCTCCATAAAGTCCCTCATCATGGCATAGATCTTTGGCTTCAAGTCCAAATCTTTTACGATCATGTCAACTTCTCAACTAAGCAATCCATCGACCAAGCGGTCGGTGGCAAACTTAGTGATCTCACCGCGGAAGAATCGTGGGGTACAATAGAGGACCTTGCCCTCTATGACAACGAAAGTTGGAATGACCCCCGTGAGTTGCCCAAAACCGTCAAGGCAATCTCCTTGCCTCCCATTGACTCACAAACTTCCAATCGTAGGATGCTCGAACTTGAAGATCAAGTCAAATTCCTAATGAGCTCCTACGAGAATCCTAAGTCTTCGCACCAAGTGAGCAAAATCACTCTACCTTGTGAGTTATGTAGTGGTCCCCACGACACTCGTGATTGCACAAGACTCCCCGAACAAGCTTTTGTGGACTACGCCTCCACGCGTACCGACGGAGCGGGAGAGAAGTGGTACACTTTCAAGCCCGAGCAAAACAACTTAGGAAATTCCTACAACCCCTCATGGAGAAATCACCCTAACCTTAGGTGGAGCCAAAACTCAAACCCGCCCCAAAACTCATCTAGTCCACCCAATAGGTCCAACCCTCCAAATACCGGGAATTCCACTAGTCTTGAGGCAATTGTGTCTAGGTTCATGTCATCTCAAGAAACTCGATTGACTAAGCTTGAAGCCGATTTCAAGCAACGACAAGGCGAGATGACAAACAAGCTCGACGCCCTCTTAAAAGCCTTCAATGACCGGAAATTGGAGCACTCCCGAGTGACACTATAAAGAACCCAAAAGTGAATTCGATTTCATCGACTTCATGTTCTTGCTCACCTTGGGAGAGTGCATATCCATGCCCTTCACACCCAAAAGTTCACCCGGTCAACGCCATCAACACGGGTTCCAAGCGATCCCTCATGAGGTACCAAGGACCCGAACCATTGGTCCAACCAACTCTTGAGAAACCCATCAACCAAGAACCCAAACCTAATCTAGAAGAGGAGTACAAGGAACTCCACCAAGAAAACCGGTTCTTGAAGTCTTGGCTCATGCGCCTTATTATAATGCATTAAAAGAAAAATATGAGCAAGAACTTAAATTAGAGAACGTGGGTCCGCATTTGTGCAAAATAAGTTACCTAAGAAGATAGATGATCCCGGCTATTCATTCTTCCGTAGGCTTGGAAATTCCAAACCTTTCGACACTTTAGCCGACTTAGGATCAAGCATCAATCTTCTTCCGTTGTCCCTCCATAGAAACCTTAACCTAGGTAAGATAGAACCAACGGAAACCATCTTAGGTCTAGCGGATGGTAGTATGGCATATCCGGTAGGGATAATAAAAGACATGGTAGTGCACGTAGGTCAATTGACTCTTTTGGCGGATTTCCATGTGCTAGACATGAATAAAGACCCGACATGCCCATTGTTAGTAGGAAGAGGATTCTTAGCTACCGCTAGTGCCATAATTGATTGTAAGATGTCTAAGATAGTGGTAGGAGAAGGAGTGCTAGGTCAATTTATGATGTCAAAAGCATATCTACTACAAAGAGGAAGAAATTCCTACGAGATCATGTTGGATAGAAAACCATCTAGATATGGACCTTGGACTAATAAAGATTTTGTAGGTCCTCAACGACCTTTCTATCTAGAGGAGGCCTTTGTAAGTGACTCAACTTTCCATGAGCAAGAATTGGCTAGGGACGTGGAAGTGAACCCGTTCGAGGATGCCTTAGTGTTTAGGAAGATGACCGAGTTCCTAGGAACCTTGCCCGTTAATCTTAACATGAATAAGTGGAAAGTTGAGAGTGAGAAGCCTAAGCATAATTGGAATTGGGATAGACCACCTAATGATGGAAATGGAGAATGGCACATTAGGATGACAATCTATGACCCCGATGGAGAAAAGTTTGAAAAGGCATACCGGACTAAGCGTACCACTAGGAACTTAAAAGATAAGTTTGATCCCTATGACATTCTTGAGGATAAACTTACTTACATAGGTACGTAGGAGCACGACTTCGAGTCTAGCTACAAGACTCATAAATAAACAAAAGCGCTCTGTGGGAGGCAACCCATGCTTAATTGTTTGCTTGTTTGTGTGTCATATATCTTTTCATTATTGTATGTTCTCATGTTTAAATTTGTGAAAATGCTTTATTTTGTCTTTAACCTCGCCTTAATTACATATAAAGGTATTTTACAAAAGGATAAGTGTAGGAAGATTACACACGCTTTTAAAAGAACGTGAACATGAGAACTACGATTATTGAAAATGATATATATGTGTGTTTGTTAGAGTCAAATGCTTGTATCGAGTCATAATGGATGTTTTGCAGAATTTTTCCAGATTTTAAAGGTGTAATTTTTCCGAATTTTTCGTAAAAACACAGCAGACTAGTTTCGTCAGATAACCCGACGACGTCAGATTAGAACCCGACGACGTCGGAGGAGCGTAAACAACTTATAAAATTTCTCTCGTTTTCTGCTAATTATAAATTTTGGAAATTCTCGTGTCTTAATTTTCCGTAAAATCGCAAACATCCATTCCACAAGCATTATATCCTAGTGTAGTAGAGTCATATATAGTTTTACCGCCGATTTTACGCGAAGGTTTCGCTATTTTCTTAAAGTGTGCGGTGTTTTATTTATCAAGAAGAAGAAACATAATATTGGATGGAGCTTATCACGCATACATTCTTCTTGGGAAAGAATTTAACCACTACTTCACACGGATCCTACCGAGCTAATCGTGGAGTACTAGTTTCTTTCTCTTTAATTACCTTCCGTTATCATAACTTTGATACTTTCGGGAACATTGGGGACAATGTTCAATTTAAGTGTAGGGAGGAGAATAAACGGAACTTTGAAACTATGCTTATCCTTGATCATTTGTCTTGTCCTATTTCATTTGTGTAATAAACTATGAGAAATATTTGTTAGGGCAATTTTAGCGCCAAATTTAAAATTTTTATGACATGTACGGGTGGGACTTTAGTCTTAATAAAGCGTCTCATGGATAGGAGTTATATGACTAGCACAAAACCTTTACCACTCAAATTCCACCCCAAAATGCGAGGTTCGCCCTAGATCTATAGGAATTAAAGCATTCACCTTTAATGCTTCGAGAGTGTACCGATAGTATAATAGATTCTAGAACTTGTTTTGTGATGCATTCCGAGATCGCTAGTGAGACTACACTTGTGTAGTTAGGAATAACTAAATGATAAGAGGCATTAGGATAACCCTTGTTTGATACCCGTATTATAATTACTTCTTCCACATCGGTTGAGTAATTCCCCACACCCTTGCGATGTACTCATCTTTAGTACACGATACCCCTAGTTAACCCCTCAGAGCCTATCCTTTTCCCGGTTCTCGTGATGTTTCGGTTTTCCGGAATATCAATGAAGAGCATTGTTTACAATCCACCCCAAATGTACACCCAAATCGCCTTAGCCTACCTTGTATGCACTCACCTTTAGTGCATTATTGTTATCATACTAAACCCTTAGTTCAATTATCTAGTTACTTGCATGGTTGCTAAGTCGAGTCATATCTTTTGTACACGCTTTGGGATGATTGGGACTCATGGGTAAAGTAAAATTTTATGGAGTGACGGAAAGAACGTTAAATTCAAATTCCCTTTATTTACGTAATAAAATACTCCAAGTGTTTTGATCTTTTCAATTCGGGTCAAATTAGTGTTAGAGTAATAAAACTCAAGTGTAGGGATGCTCCTATAAATCCTTTATATTTTGATGTTATCGTAGAGGATGGTAGAGTAAAAGTGTATGCAAAAAAAAAAAAAAAAAAAAAATCGAAAAAAAATAGTGTATTTAAAAAAAAATGAAGAAAAACATACGGGCTACCATCCTACATCTATCTTTATATTTATGTTTGTTTGTTTCAAAGTTATCTAGAGTTTAGTGAGTCGAGTCTTGGCTTAGCAACGCCATTCTTTTCATGCTTGTAACATAAGATTTTTGACTTGCCACCACTAAATCGCCTATCCAACCAAACCCTTTGTTTCCCTACCGTAAGCCTAACGTTACAACCCTTTAAAAGACCTCTTAGATAGTTGTTCCTAGGTGCTTACGCCAAAGCGGTGGAGGTTTGATCTAGTCTCAAGCCTATGGTAATCTATGTACTATGACCGTTAATGAGTGTTTATCTTCCATTTCCATTTACTATATTTCATATACACCGAGAGATGAGAGAATCCAAACACCCTTGTGAGGTGCTAGTATATAATTTTCGTGCTTGTTATGACTATTGCGGTGCTTTTACTTGTTGTGAATTATGTTAAACCAATTTTTTATGCCCCCTAACTTATAAATTGATTTGTCAAAACCAAATTTGCTTGAGGACAAGCAAATACCAAGTGTAGGGATATTTGATAAGGATTTAAAACGTACACTTTTAAGGGGTCATTTAAGCCCTTAATCGCCCACTTTTATATCCGTTACTACTTAATTTCGTTCCTTTTCACTTTTTAGGTCTCTTGGAAGCAAAATGCTGGAATGATGCATATTTGGACGAAAAGGAGTGAATATATGAAGAAAATGGCTAAGTCAAGATCAAAGACACTCAAGCTGCTGAATTTGAAGCTGACGGCGTCCCAAACAAAGGGCGACGCCGTCCCTTTATACGTAATTAAATTTGTGACGGCTCAGTAGACTTTTTGCTAAATTACACCGACGGCGTCAGCTTTGAAGAGGAAGGGCGCCACGAAGACTTTTCATCCCGCACGGCCTAGATCCGTAATCGACGACGCCACTCATCAAGCCCGACGGCGTCACAACCACAACGTGATGCCTTCCCAACTATTACTTGGCCAAGACGAAACCCTAATGACGGCGATCTAACGGCGTCCCACCTATAAGGCGACGCCGCCGCGAATGTAAAATTATATATAGAAATTGAATTTTCAGAATTTGAAGAGGTAGACTTGTGGAGTAAAAACCTAAAACGATTGTAGTCCGGTTGGGACAGTATCTTAGGGTTCTCATACCCTATTTTACATCAATATAAGTGTTTTACTTCATTGATTTCATTATTTATTCGATTGAATGTGTGTATGCTTGCGTGTTTAACATGTCCGGCTAAATTTCTTGTGTGTTTGTTTAGATCTATGAAACCTAGTTATTAATTATTGATTGGTTGTCTCTTATCTTAATTGTAATTGGCTTAGGAGTGCATTAGGCCATCGTTGTGTTTAATTGCTTGAGTAATCTTTGTGAACCTTAGCTTATGAATCACGTAGCGGAATTGTAGGCTAAACATCCAAAGATAACCTTAGAGTTAGTTTATGAAACCTAGAGATTTCGTAGGCAATAACCTTAAGGTAGTCTCAAAGAGTTAGGGAGAAAAGCATACCCTACGACCTTAGAAAACACAACGCGTTAAGAATAAGGACGTGACAATTCAACCACCAATAAAAGATAACTATGGAGTAATAGTATCTAGGTAGACACATTTTTAATCATCATACGAGCACACATCAATAGACATAAGACTACCCATAGTTTAGATAATTAGATAGTAGAGTAATCGGTAGAAGTACCAAACCCCAAATCCAAACCCCGAGATTTTACCCTTAGCTTTCTAAAAAATATAAAAAGATAAAAAATAATCTTCCTCAACCTCAACCTTAGCGTAGTACACTTCTCACTAGCATTCCTATTCCCCTAGAGAACGATATCAATACCCGAGGCTTACCCAATACTACACTACAACGATTAGGTTCACTGCCTAGGGTGTTGAAAAACTTGCTCGACGAAAAGGAAGTTCCTTTGACCCCGAAATCCCAAATTAAGCGATAATATCAAGAAAATACCAAAAAACACACAGTCTCACACACACAGCCTCAGAATCACTCTCCCTCTCACTCTTACATACAGTCTCATTTAATCAGTAATGATCCAACGCATACGTATTCTTTAGCAGTATGTATCTGAGACACGTAGCCATGAATTTAAGGCACGTAAAAGGCATACAAATGTAAAATGACATCGTTTTGGTCCAAATTCAAAATGAAACATGAAACGGCGTTGTTCAAAGGCACGCAAAGAACAAATAATAATAATAATAAATAAATAACTTAAAACGGGGTCGTTTTGGAGACCCTCTAAACAACGTCGTTTCCCACTGTAAGTGTATAATAGAATATAAGTTTTGTAGATAAAAAATTAGTTTCACTCTCACGTTTATTATAGAAATAAAATAAGAAGTTAACGCGAGTTTTGATCAAAAGAACAAAATAAAAAAAATAGTTATAATTACTATCTATATATAAAAACTAAATATTTTTGTGAGACAAACATAAGCAGATTAGTAGTGAGGTAGACATCTTATTTTGGTGCAGATAAGACCACATGTAATAGGGTAACTCACGACTGAGTCTTGTGCACCATGATCGTAGTCACCCCTATTAAAGTCACCCTACACAACCGAGTCCTCAACCAAAATAATGCAAGACTCGGTTGTCTGCATGACCGAGTCGTGTGGAGTGTTTTGCGGGACTTATTTGAGTTGTGTGAGTTGTTATTTTTTTATGTGAGGAATATTTGCGTATGAGTGGAGTATATTTGAGTGGTGAAGTATAACTATTATTTATGCTCTAAAGTATAATCAATAATTATTATGGCCGAAAATACGTGAGCCTATTCGAGCATACACGTATACAAGAAAAAATATGTTATAGTCAATATAAGTAATATATTAATTATATTATGTCACGAAATGTTTAAACGACCGTAAATTATAACGTTAGACATTATAACTAACTTACAAACACTTAACTAATATGTGAGGAACTTATTAGTATGAAAAATGAAAGTAATGGGTGTTTGTTTTAGTTAGTATGGTCGAACAAGGGTCCAAAGAGGGAAGGGGTTTGTTTGCTTGAAGCTTAAGTTAAGTAATTACTATCTAGTGTATATATTATTTATTTTAAGGACTTAAATGAAAATCTCAAACATTCTAGTAGGGGGTGTTCGATCGTTTTCTTAATCCTATAGGGATTAGAAGATCAAACTTGTCCAACAAGTTATTATGCTATATAATGAACCCTTGTGATTCATTATTAGCTAATGCATTATCATTAAACCTAAAGAAAAAACTCTCCTTCCCTTTGTACCGATCAATTTTCATTCCCTAACCCTAGGGACGATCGTTCAAGACTCAAAACCAAACGCATAGTGCCTTGTTGGTGTTCTTCGTGAACGTGTACTAGCAAACGCATATTCAACATGACGTGTATGTATGCAACGATAGATATAACCTAGTTTAGTTATTAGTGTTTCGATCCTAGTTGATTCAAGATTCAAGAACTCATTAATTGTCTTAGTAATTCAATTAAATAAAGGTTAATATTATTTATGTGGTTTACGTGTTTTCCATAATCATCAAGCTAGATCCAATCTGCTACGTACTTGTGGTGATTAATGGTTAATCTTGCTTGTCAATTCTCAACAGTGGCATCACGAGCCATTCGTTTGATGTTTATGTGTTACATCACTTAAAAAACGTAAATAGATCTTATAAACTTGTTTTTTATGTGTTTTCTTGAAATCGTATTTTTTACAACCCTTATGGTTGTTTTTTCTTGCAAAATTTTGACCCTAAGGGTCCTAAAAACTAGTTTCTTGAAAATCCTAAATCTAGTATTTCCATGGTTAAAATCAAAGATTTTTACAAGTTACAAATTTTGGATTTTAGTTGGCTTATTTTGTGTTATTTGTTAAAAACTAGTTTCTTGAAAATCCTTGAGATTAAGTTCAAACGTAAGAATGAATTCAAATAAGCATTGAACCCTTCTAGTCCTATTTTGCAAGGGAATTGCATGTTAAAGGGGCCATCTTTCTCAATCCTACACCTAGGGTCAAAACATTGGGAGGGGTATTCCTCAATTTCAAAACTAACTCCATTAATGACCTCCCGCTATCAAGTGCTTCACCATAATCAAGTTCCTCATCGGAATCGAGTCATAGAAAGGACTTTGTTGTTGCCAATTTATCTCATTATGCCTAGGTGATTTCCAAAATGGTGAATGGGTGAAGGGTTTTGAGGACCTGCGTTCTCAATTTCGGGATTGGGAACGGTAGAGTGAAGAATCTTCGTTGGAAGATACGATCATGGTGAGTGATGGTTTTACGAACAAAAGTCACGAAGAAAGGGATAGACCAAGAGGAAGCTAAAAATGAGATAAAAGTTTACTTGATAGGAATCAAGTAAAGAAACCTAAACGAGTGGACTACTAACTAGCTATTCTATTCCCGCGGCGCGCAAAACTTGATAACGCTAAACTCGCTGCTCGGGGTCAAAGGAACTTCCTTTCGTCGAGCAAGTTTTTCAACACCCTAGGCATTGAACCTAATCGTTGTAGTGTAGTATTAGGGTAAGCCACGGGTATTGATATCGCTCTCTAGGGAATAGGAATGCTAGTGAGAAGTTACTACGCTAAGGTTGTGGTTGAGGAAGATTATTTTTATCTTTTTATATTTTTTAAGGAAAGGAAAGGTACGAATCTCGGGGTTTGAATTTGGGGTTGGTATTTCACCGATTACTCTACTTATCTAATTATCTAATCTAAGGTGTATGTAGTCTATGTCTAATTAATGTGTGCTCGTATGATAGTTTAAAGATGTGTTTACTTAGGTTTTACTACTCCTTAATTATCTCCTATTGGTGGTTGAATTGTCACGTCCTTATTCCTAGTTGCGTTGTGTGTCTAAGGTTGTGGTATGCGTTTCTCCCTAACTTTTGAACTTACCAAAGGGTCTCGTCTACAAAACCCACTAGGATAATAAACTCTTACTCTAAGGCACTCTTTGGATGGTTTAGCTTACAACTACTCAAGGAGTCATATTCTAAGGTTCACAAAGATTTAATCAAGCATTAAGTACACAACGAATGACCTATCGCATTACTAGATCATTAATCACCTAAGATAAGAGACAACCAATCAATATTCAATAATTAAGTTTCATATTCCCTAAGCAAACACACAAGTAAATTAGCTTGGACATGGAAAACATGCAAGCATACACACAAATAATCAAAGACATAATTGTATTAATGAAGTAAAACACTTATCTTGGTGTAAGATAGGGTTTGGAACCCTAAAATACTTGTACAAGACAGCCTTGGTTCGGTTTAGGTTTTTACTCCAAAAGACTACACCCTAAATAATCGAAAAATTCGGATTCTATATATAATATTACATATCACGGGCGTCACCTTATGTTTTGTGGCCGTGTCGCAGATCATTGGGGTTTCGTCTTGGCCACGTTAGACTTGCGACGGCGTCACCTTATGCTTGTGACGCCGTCTCTTCAGCTTTCGGCGCCGTCTGATTACATCTAGGCCGTCCGAGATGCGACGGCCTACTCTTTTATAACTTGACGTCGTCACTTGAAAATGGGAGTTTTGGCTTACGTCCCGTCACAAAGATCCTCCGACGCCGCACTAACACCGACGCCACCTTATGTTTTCAGAGCCTTTGAGTGTCTCGATTCGACTTTGGCCATTTTCTTCAGATAATCGCGCTTTTCGTCCAAATAAGTGCCATTCCAAGATTTTGCCTTCAAGAGACCTAAAAAGTGAAAAGGAACGATATTAAGCAATAACGGATACAAAGTGATCAAATAAGGGCTTAAACGACCCTTAAAAGGTACCTTTTAAAACCTTATCAAATATCCCTACACTTGGTATTTGCTTGTCCTCAAGCAAATGTGCTTTAGCCAATTAATTTATAAGTTGTGGTCACGAAGCATTCGCTCAAAACGGTCCACAACACATATAAGCCCATGAAAGTCATAACAAGCACGGAAATCACATACTAGCACCTCACATGGGGTGTTTGGATACTCACATCTCTCTCGGTGTATATGAAATATAACAAATTGGAAATGGAAGATAAACACTCATTAACCGGTCCTAGTACATAGATTACCATAGGCTTGAGAATAGATCAAACCTCCATCGCTTTGGCGTAAGCACCTAGGAAAGACTATCAAAGAGGTCTTTAAAGGGTTGTAATGTTAGGCTTACGGTAGGAAACAAAGGGTTTGGTGGGATAGGCTATATAGTGGTGTCAAGTCAAAATCTCTTATGTTACAAGCATACGAAGAATGGCGTTGCTAAGCCAAGACTCGACACTCTAAACTCTAGCTAACCTGAAATAAACAAACATAAAATTAAAGGATAGATGTAGGATGGTAGCCGTTTTTTTTTCACTCTATTTTTTTTTTTTTTTTTATTTTTTTTTCAATTTTTTTTTAATCATACACTTTTACTCTACCATCCTCTACAAGAACATCAAAATAATAGGATTTATAGGCACATCCCTACACTTGAGTTTTTATTACTCTAACACTAATTTGACCCGAATTAAAAGATCAAAATACTTGGGGTACATTATTACGCAAACAAAGGAATTTGAATTAACGCCCCTTCCGTCATTTCATAAACTTTAACTTTTCCCATGAATCCCAATCGTCCCAAAATCGTATACAAAGGATATGACTCGACTTAGCAACTCATGCAAGCAACTAGATAATTGAACTAAGGGTTTAGGGTGATAGCAATAATGCACTAAACGTGAGTGCATACGGGGTAGGCTAAGGCGATTTGGGTGTATATTTGGGGGTGGGGTGTAAACAATGCTCTTCATTGATATTCGGAAAACCAAACATCACGAGAACCGCGAAAAGGATAGGCTCGAGGGTTAACTAGGGTATCGTGTACTAAAGATGAGTACAACGCAAAGGGTGTGGGGAATTACTCAATAGATGTGGAAGAAGTAATTAGATTACGGGTATCAAACAAGGGTTATCCTAATGCCTCTTATCATTTAGTTATTCCTAACTACACAAGTGTAGTCTTACTTGCGATCTCGGAATGCATCACAAAACAAGTTCTAGAATCTAATATACTACCGGTTCACACTCTAAGCATTGAAGATGAATGCTTTAATTCCTACTAATCTAAGGCGATCCTCACATTTGGGTGGAATTTAGGTGGTAAAGGGTTTTGTGCTAGTCATGCAACTTCCTATCCGTGAGACGCTTTTGTTAAGACTAATGGCCCACTCTTATATGTCATGAAATTTTTAAATTTGGTGCCAAAATTACCCTAACCGACATTTTCTCATGGTTTATTACACAAATACAATTGACAAAGCAAATAATCAAGGATAAGCATAGTTTCAAAGTTCCGCTTTATTTTTCCTCCCTACATTTAAACCGAACATTGTCCCCAATGTTCCCAAAGTATCAAAGTTATGATAATTGGAAGGTAATTAAAACGAAAGAAACTAGTACTCCCATGATTAGCTCGGTAGGATCCGTGTGTGAAGTGGTGGTTAAATCCTTTCCAAGAAGAATTTATGCGTGAAAAGCTCCTTCCAATCTTATGTAACTTCTTCTTGATAAATTAAACCGCACACTTGAAGAAAATAAACGAAACCTTCGTAAAATCGACGGTAATAATATATATAAGACTCGATTTAAACTAGGATATAATGCTTGTGGAATGGATGTTTACAAAATTTACGGAAAATTAATACCGGAAAATTCCAATTTTTTTAAGTAGCTCGAAAGCGAGAAAAAGTAATCTGTTGTTTTACTCATTCTCGGCGCCGTCAGTTGCGATCTCGACGCCGTCAAAGTTATCCCGACAAAAAGCGGTCTGCGATTTTCGAAAAAATTCGGAAAATTTATATCTTTAGAATCAAATTTTTTGCAAAACATCCATTATGACTCGATACAAGCATTTGACTCGAACAAACACACAAATATATCTTTTAATGAATTGTTATTCTCATGTTTACGCTTCCTTGAAAACGTGTAATCCTCCCTACACTTATCCCTTATGTAAAATACCTTTATATGCAATTAAGGCGAGGTTAAAAACAAAATAAAGCATTTTTACAAAATTAAACATGAGAATAAACAATCAATAAAAGATATATGACACTAACAAGCAAACAATTAAGCATGGGTTGCCTCCCACGAAGCGCTTTTCTTTATTTAAGAGTCTTGTAGCTAGACTCGTAGTCGTGCTCTTACCTTGCCTCGCACACGCTTACGTGCTCATACTTAAGCCATTCCAACGCTCTTTCATTCTTTTTGTAATCATCTCCTAATTCAAGGCATTTTTTGTAACACCGCTTAGTTTTCTCATATGGGTACCTAAGCCTACTTCGCTTATCCCTTTCACTAAGCAATGGAATAGGGGTCATTCTATTACAAGCCTTAATGTCCTTATGTTTAAACCTAGGATGGGCGCGTGGCATTTGGTAGATAAAATCTTCAACTTCATCGAGAATGTAATTAGACCATCAATCATCCGTTCATTCAACCTAGTCAATTTTTGAAAGGTTTTCCAAAAATTACTTGAGTGAGGTCCTTATCAATAAATTCTCCTAAGTCTTCTAAGACCATGAACTCTACCAAATAAGCAAAACTTCCAACAAACACGTGCAAATGAGTGATCGCTTCAACAACATTGTTCCCTTGATAAGTTAACTCATTGATCTTGATTTTATTTTATAGGTCCCTTGAGATTAAGTTCAAAGGTAAGAATGAATTCAAATAAGCATCGAACCCTTCTAGTCCTATTTTGCAAGGAATTGCATGTTAAAGGGCCATCTTTCTCAATCCTACACCTAGGGTCAAAACATTGGGAGGGTATTCCTCAATTTCAAAACTAACTCCATTAATGACCTCCCGCTATCAAGTGCTTCACCATAATCAAGTTCCTCATCGAATCGAGTCATAGAAAGGACTTTCTTGTTGCCAATTTATCTCATTATGCACTAGGTGATTTCCAAAATGGTGAATGGGTGAAGGGTTTTGAGGATTACGTTCTCAATTTCGGATTGGGAGCGGGTAGAGTGAAGAATCTTCATGGAAGATACGTATCATGGTGAGTGATGGTTTTACGAACAAAAGTCATGAAAAAGGGGATAGACTAAGAGGAAGCTAAAAATGAGAAAAAGTTTACTTGATAGGAATCAAGTAAAGAAACCTAAGCAATTGGACTACTAACTAGCTATTCTATTCCCGCCATGCGCCTAAAACTTGATAACGCTACACGCGTCGCTCGGGGTCAAAGGAACTTCCTTTTCGTCGAGAAAGTTTTTCAACACCCTAGGCGGTGAACCTAATCGTTGTAGTGTAGTATTAAGGTAAGCCACGGTATTGATATCGTTCTCTGGGAATAGGAATGCTAGTGAGAAGTTACTACGCTAAGGTTGTGGTTGAGGAAGATTATTTTTATCTTTTATATTTTTAAGGAAAGGAAATGTACGAATCTCGGGTTTGAATTTGGGGGTTGGTATTTCTACCGATTACTCTACTTATCTAATTATCTAATCTAAGGTGTATGTAGTCTATGTATAATTAATGTGTGCTCGTATGATAGTTTAAAGATGTGTTTACTTAGGTTTTACTACTCCTTAATTATCTCCTATTGGTGGTTGAATTGTCACGCCCTTATTCCTAGTTAAGTTGTGTGTCTAAGGTTGTAGGGTATGCTTTCTCCCAACTCTTTGAACTTACCAAAGGGTCTCGTCTACAAAACCCACTAGGATAATAAACTCTTACTCTAAGGCACTCTTTGGTTGGTTTAGCTTACAACTACTCAAGGAGTCATATTCTAAGGTTCACAAAGATTTAATCAAGCATTAAGTGCACAACGAATGACCTATCGCATTACTAGATCATTAATCACCTAAGATAAGAGACAACCAATCAATATTCAATAATTAAGTTTCATATTCCTAAGCAAATACACAAGTAAATTAGCTGGGACATGGAAAACATGCAAGCATACACAAATAATCAAAGACATAATTGTATTAATGAAGTAAAACACTTATCTTGGTGTAAGATAGGGTTTGAACCCTAAAATACTTGTACAAGCCGACCTTGGTTCTGTTTAGGTTTTACTCCAAAAGACTACACCTAAATAATGAAAATTGATTCTATATATAATATTACATATGTGACGGCTACCTTATGTTTTATGACGCCGTCGTGTCGCCGTCATTAGGGTTTCGCCTCTTGGCCACGTTAGACTTGCGACGGCGTCACCTTATGCTTGTACGCCGTCCTCTTCAACTTCGGACGCGTCTGGATTACATCTAGGTCGCCCGAGTCATGACGGCTCTACTTTTATAACTTGACGTCGTTACTTGAAAATGGGAGTTTTGGCTTCGTCCCGTCACAAAGATCCTCCGACGGCGTCGCAATTAACACCGACACCGCCACCTTATGTTTTCAAAGACTTTGAGTGTCTCGATTCGACTTTGGCCATTTTCTTCAGATAATCGCGCTTTTCGTCCAAATAAGTGCCATTCCAGATTTTGCCTTCAAGAGACCTAAAAGTGAAAAGGAACAATATTAAGCAATAACGGATACAAAAGTGATCAAATAAGGGCTTAAACGACCCCTCAAAAAGGTACCTTTTAAAACCTTATCAGATGCAGAGAGAGAATGAGTGGAAAAAAACTATACAATATTGTTGTGTGTGTAGGAGGATTTGTAGGATGAAAAGGTAGGAAGATGTAGCAAAGCTCAATTTGATTTTATTAAACTAGTTCTTGCGAGTTTATGTGTCGTAAAGTCGGGTTAGGTTACACTATAATGTTCTCTCACGACGAACTTGCTTGAATATTGGTTTAATTAACTTTAACTACTTGATACTTAAAGTTTTTGTGCTTTTATTAGTGAAAAATATTTGATTAACCAAGTGTTGTGTGTGTTTATAATGCATTTGGTCGGGCTTAAATACCGTAAATGTTTTCAACGACGAACACACATGTACATTTGTTATGAAAATATGGTCTAGGGTTTGCGTGGCCTTTAATATTTTATCGTGATAATAAGTGCACTCAAAAGTTGAAAAATTATTTTTTCCAAACTTGTGATATGAAGATGTGTGCATGCTTCTTCGTATAATTTTGATACACGTTTTATCAAAACCTACTTGATACCCCATGTGAAATTTAAGTCTATGTTGTCCAATTTGTCGAGGACACTTGCAATTATTTTTCACTATGTGACAGTCGCATGTGATTGCTACCCAAGGTGAATTTTCTTTATAGTACAATGTTACGTTAATTTTGACACATTCTTGGATTGGATGACTTAATCGAGTTTGTTGGTCAGACCTTCGTCCCGAGGCATAAGATGAGACAAAACATGTATGACACTAGTAACTTGTACTCTAGTTTCATAAATCTCATACATCTAATAGTTGCACTTGTAATGCAATTATCATCCGCCGTTTACCTCTTGCACCCACAAGAGTTACTAGTAGCCAGACTGCTGTGATGAGTGGGAGTTCAAGAAGGGTATTAGTCTTTTAGTAAATTAATTGTTTTCGTTAAAACATGGGTAGTTAATTTTTTAAAAGAATTAAATCAATTAATTATCAAAAATACTAAAATATTGAACTTTGTTTAATTGTAGATGGCATTAGCTGGTCAAACCTCAACAATTCGATTTTCAGGTCTTTTCTTGAAAAAGAAAAACTTTCTGGACCAAATTTTCTCAAATGGTATAGAACGATCGAGGATAAGGACTACTATTTGGAGCATCTCATGCCCGCTGCTTCTGTCCCTGCAACTCATGGACAGCCGATTAATGCTGATGAACTTGCTACTCACACCCGTTGGGTTAAGTCATCCAAGGATATAGCTTTTATTATGCTTGTTAGCATGAATCTGACAAAAGAATCTGGAGCACTTTGGTGCATATGACATGCTTCAGGAGTTGAAAACTATGTTTTCACAAGAAGCAGAGCAGGAACTTTTTGATACCGTGAAGGCTTTTCAAGCTTGCAAACAAGAAGAGGGTCAACCTGTTAGATCGTATGTTCTAAATATGAAAAGCTATATAATCTAGAACGCCTTGGTCACCCCATGTCATTAGGCCTTGAAGTGAGTTTGATTCTTACCTATCTGTCCAAGGAGTATGAAAGCTTCGTGCAAAACTACAATATGCATGGCACGGGGAAGAAAGTAAAGGAGCTGCATGCCATGCTCAAGTTACATGAAAAAAGGTTTCCTCATAGAGATGCTACCCCTATTTTACTTGCGATCAAAGCAGGGAGAATCTAGAAAAACAATAATAACAAGAAACTGCAAGCTACTACTAAGGGAAAGAACCAAAGTAATGGCAAAGCTTGGCTCGCTTATGTTCCCAAACAAAAGGTTCTCCCTCCACCAAAGAAGGAGCACCTTGCTAAGGACATGGCCTGCCATCATTTTCACGAGGTAGGTCACTAGAGGAGGAATTATCTTGCCTATCTAAATAACTTAATGTAAAAGAAGAAAAAAACTAGCCACGCTAGTACACCAGGTATCTTCGTCATAAAACTCTATGCGTTTCCTAATAAATCTTGGGTGTATGTCATTGGTTATGGTACTCACATCTGTAATACTACTCAAGGTCTCAAGGGAAGCTTTGAGCTTGTACGTAGGCAATGAAAATCGTGCAAGTGTTGAAGCTATTGGAAGCTTTGATTTAGTTTTACCTAATGGTTTAATTATTGTATTAGACTATTGTCACTATGCACCTACTATTACTAAGGTTTTTTTCAGTTTCCCATTAAAGGACAATGGTTTTATTAACTGTTTTACGGTTTATGGCATTTCGGTTTCAAAAGATAATGTTATTTATTTTAATGTTATTCCTCATGATGGTATTTATAAAATTGATATGCATAATTTTATTGCAAACGATAATTCTATGTTTGCAGTTTGTAATAAAAGAGTCAAGTATAACTTGGACTCTACATTCTTGTGGCATTGTCATCTTAAACATATCAACAAGAAGCATATTGAGAAGCTGTAACATGATGGGCTCTTAATGTCAACTGACCCTGAGTCTTTTGACAAATGTGTCTCTTGTGTGGCTAGGAAGATGGCACGAAAACCTTTTCTGCATAAAACAAAAAGGTACAAAGATCTAATTGGACTCATACACACTGATGTATGTGACCCTTTTAGAGCTGTGTCACGACAAGGATATAACTACTTCTTGACCTTCATTGATGACTTTAGTCGATATGGTTTAAACATAAACATAAAGTCTTTGATACTTTTAAATTCTTTTAAAGTAAGGTTGAGAATCAATTTAGGAAGACCATTAAGGCTCTATGGTTAGAACGTGGAGGTGAATATATGAGTAATGATTTTATGGATTATCTTAAAAGGTGTGGCATAGTCACACACCTCAGTCCTCCAAATACACCACAACATGATGGTGTATCTGAAAGGAGAAATCAAACACTGCTTGACATGGTTCGATCAATGATGCATTATACTACTCTTCCCATTTCCTTTTGGGATTTTGCTCTTGAGTCTGCTGCACACACTCTGAACATGGTTCCAATTAACAAGGTAGATAACACACCATATGAAATATGGCATGGGTAAGCCCCTAAGCTGTCTTACCTAAAGGTATGTGGTTGTAAGGCACTCGTGAAGCATAACTGGTAACATCAAATCGTCCTGATATTTTAGTGTTAATTTCCCCTAATATGCTCATCATTTGTATCATTTTACTTGAATATATACTCTTATTTGGTTATAATTCGTTTTCAGGTTAATAATGAGCATTGGAACGAATAGATGCGGAATTGGAAGGTTTTTAATGCAAATACACATGAGTATGCTGACCAGACAAGAGTTACGATGTAAATCCATACTCTAATTACGCCATAACATGGATTAACACTGGAAGATCAAAGTCAACGCTGACCAAGGTTACGACGTAATTCCTATACAAGTTACGCCGTATATATTTTCAAGACTTAGAAGAATATTGTGGGCAAAAGATGTTACGACATAACCACTCTCATGGTTATGGCGTAAAGTGGTTAACGAAAGTTCTACGATCGTAACTGACCTTTAGGTTATGTCGTAGTTCCATCAATGAAGATAAGATTGTCCTAGATCCAAAGGTTATGGCGTAACTAACCCTAGAGGTTACACCGTAACTTAGTCGAGACTATAAATACAAGCCCTAATTCCGCATTTTAAAAAATCCTCTCAACACACAACAACCAGAGACGATTAAGGGCTTCAAGGAGGATGATTTCCAGCAGCATACAAGTCATTTCCAAGGAAGAATTCACGCTTATCATCACACAAGTTTTAGTATTTCATATTACATTTCTGTATTTAATTCATGTCTTCATTTATGATGTAAAACATTGAATTTTCTGCATGCTTTAATATGAGAGGCTAAACACCTTTGGTGTTAGCCTAGTTATGAAATTGTTATTGTTATGATGTAGTTTTCTCGCTTTCATATCGCTTTACTTGTATACTTTATTTGCTTATTTTGGGACACCCTTGTTTTGGTTAGCATGGAAGTTTGGTTAGTATCTAGGAAGCTAGGATAATTGACCATAGGACCCTAGTGAATCAGGTTGCGAGTAGTGGTAAGAATTGACCATGGGACTATCACTGTCTTGCGTGAGAATTTTACCTAACGATCACCTTCCAAATGGAAATGCTTAAGAAGTTAGAGCAAACCTAAGATCCGACCGGCCGGGTTTCATTAAATAAGTCTTAGATCATATAGGAACTTAGTGACTCTTCCATTTCGTATACCCACGAACTCTTGTAATCATTAGGTTACGAAATAGGACGTTATGGAAGATAGGACTAGACGAATTGACCAACTGAGTCTAGTGATTTTAACCACCCCATGTGGAGCGATAGAAAACATTATTTAGAAAACGTAGTCATGGCATAACAAGACTAGTAACTAGGCTAACACATTTCTCCCTATTGATTAATCTTCCACGTTTATTTGCTTTCAGTTTTATTTCATTTCTTTAGTTTATAATCATTCAATATAAAACCCATTTTAAAACCAGTGACACTAGAACTTAAATTAGATCCATATGCATAGCTCTTGGGATGACCTCGGCTTTACCGAATACTACACTACACACGATTGGGTACACTGCCTGTTAGTGCATTAGGTAGATCATAGGTAGATGAGACTTTATAAATATTAAAACCTGGTCAAAAATCCTGCATCAATAACACGTCAAACTAACTTGAACCTAGATCTGTTGTGTGTGTCTTTGTAGGATACCCAAAGGAAATAATGGTTTACTACTTCTACTATCCACCCGAGAACAAAATTATTGTTGCTCGAAATGTTGAGTTCTTTGAAGATAGTCTCAACTTACAAGAAGCAAGTGGGAGTAATGTAGAACTTGAAGAAATTTAAGGAGATACACATCCTTCTGATAATACTAGCCAACTTCCTGAGATGGTTGAACATGAAAGTGTTGAACCTGAAGATGAAGTTATTCCCGTTTGTAGGTCCGCAAGGACACATCGTGCACCTGATTGAATCTGTTTATATGTCGAATCAGAGGAGCATGTATTAGGGGATCATCCCCTAACTATAAAGATGCATTATGAGATCCTGAATCTGACAAATGGGTTGAAGCTATGAACGAGTAGATGCAATACATGAGAGATAACAATGTCTGGATTGAAGCTGACCTCCCTCCTAACGTTAAAATGGTTGGTAGCAAGTGGCTCTTCTAGAAGAAAACTAACATGGATGGAAAAGTACACACATATAAAGCTCGTCTTGTAGCAAAAGGTTATACTCAGACCTACGATGTAGATTGTGAGGAAACCTTCTCGCTTGTTGCAGACATCAAAGGGGCTATTAGGATTCTTATAGCCATAGCAATGTATTATGACTATGAGATTTGGCAAATGGATGTCAAAACCGCATTCTTGAATGGTAACCTAACCGAAGAGGTTTATATGGTTCAACCTGAGGGGTTTGTCAATCCACAATATCCTAACCGTGTATGCAAGCTATAATGATCCATTTATGGATTAAAGCAAGCATCAAGGCAATGGAATAAAAGGTTTGATAAGGAGATCAAAAAGTATGGTTTCTCTCAAAACCTTGATGAGCCATGTGTATATCGAAAGGCAAGTGGGAGTAGTGTTGCATTCCTAATCTTGTATGCCGATGACATATTGATCATTGGAAATGACATTCCAATGTTACAAGCTATAAAAGCATATATTAGAAAGTGTTTTGCTATGAAATATTTAGGAGACGTTGCATATATCATAAGAATCAAGATCTCCAGAGATAGATCTAAGCGGTTGATTGAACTTTGTCAAAGTGCATATATTGATTTTTTTTGAAAAGATTTCATATGGAGAATTCCAAGCGTGGAAGTATCCCAATGCAAGTAAAACTTGAGTTGAGCAAAACTCAAGGACCCTCCACACTTGTAGAGGTGGAACGCATGAAGAATGTTCCTTATGTGTCGGCTGTAGGATCAATCATGTATGTTGTGAGATGCACTAGACCTGATGTTGCGTTCACTCAGAACTTAACAAGTTGATTTTAAGTAGACCCATGAGAAAGTCATTGGAATGTTGTGAAGAACATTCTGAAGTATCTTAGATATACTAAAGATATGTTTCTTGTTTACGAAGGAAATCCCGATGGAGAGGTTAGAGTTACCTGTTAAACTGATGTTGGATGGCAGACCGAAAAAGGTGACGCCAAGTTGCAAACAGGATACATTTTCGTTCTAAACGGAGGCACTATAGTCTAGAAGAGTGCCAAGCATAGCATTACAGTGATGTATTCTACAGATGCTGAATACATAGCTGCTTCAAAAGCTGCAATGGAAGCTATTTGGATAAGTAAGTTTCTTGATGACCTTGGAGTAGTCCCTACCAATAAAAAACCTATGGAGATGAAGTGCGAAAATACTGGCGCAATAATTCTCGCCAACGATCCTGGAGCTCAGAAAGACGCCAAACATTATAAAAGGAAAGTTCACTATCTCCAAGATGTTATCACAGATAATGAAATTAGACTTACCAAAGTTCACACAGATGACAACGTAGCTGATCTGTTTACTAAGGCATTGCCTTTGACTAAGCATTTTAATCATGCTAGTAGTATTGAACTTAGACAAGCTAGAAGTATCATGTAAATCTGTTTTATTTTTAGTATTCGGATATTGGGATATTTCAAACAGTTATTATTTTTGATAAATTAATATACATGGTATTGGAGTTTTATTCATATATTAACTGTGTCATATATTTGCATATTTAATCCTTGAGTAATTGATTGCTCTAAATTTGTCCATTGTTAGTCAATAACTAGCGGGTTAACCCGCGCGTTGCGACGGGAGTGCGTTGCCCTCGATCATTTTATTCACGGGAATGCATTTGCTATTTTTTTTTTGTGCGCACTGTTCATGCGAAGTCTTGTTCATGCACTGCAATCGTTCATCCCAATGAGTTTTAGTATATATATATATAATATGGGAATATTATTGAGTTAAGTCAAATATGAGTATTTGGTAATATATCACGTGTGTGATTGATATTAAAGGATGTGTTCGTCAAACTCATATGTTGTCCACGTGCTATGGATATTGGACTTACCCAACTTACGATTTATCACTTTGTGGATCGACGTCATTAAATGATATCTCGCAAGTGGTTATTCTTATTCATCCTTAGACTTGAAATACAAGAAAGTCTTGTATGTATGGATATTTCTTCTTGACTATAGTTAAACGTTGTCATGAACAATGTGGTTATAAAGGCTATTCTCAAAAGTTATGTGAAGCACATGAATGACACGTGTAGTCAAAATATAATTTGGTCTTCCACTTGTCTTTTGGAGTATGATACTACTAGGCCCTTTAGATGATTTCATGGTCATGCCCAAAGTGTAAATCAAGATGATACTTGTTTACGTTTGTTAATCTTGATTAATTTCTAAAACGAGAAACAAAATAGTCAAACCAATGGAATGACATTAGATCCATAACCATAGTTTAACAAGTATCTGAAATAAAAGGATGTGTATTTATAAACCATTTAACTAAGTTGCTTTTCGAAACCATACTCAGATATTTTTGGGAGCAATGGCGTGTTGGTAGATGTTAACCATTGTTAGTAGAATTATTAGATTATGACTTATCGCAAGTGGGAGCTATTGGTTATGCTCTAAAGTCTAAAGTATAATCAATAATTATTATCCCGAAAAATACGTGAGCCTATTGGGGCATACACGTATATACCGAGAAATATGTTGTAGTTAATATAAGTAATATATTAATGTTATATATTAATTATATTATGTCACGAAATGTTTAAACGACTGTTAATTAAAACGTTAGACGTTATAATTAATAACAAATACTTAAGTAATATGTGAGGGACTTATTATTACGAAAAATGAAAGTAATGGGTGTTTGTTTTTGCTAGGCCGGTCGAACAAGGGTCCAAGGAAGGAAAATGTTTGTTTGCTTGGAGCTTAAGTTAAGTAATAAATATCTAGTGTATATATTAATTATCATAAGGACTTAAATGAAAAGCTAAAACATTCTAGTAGGGGGTGTTCGATCATTTTCCTAATCCTATAGGGATTATAATATCAAACTTGTCCAACAAGTTATTATGTTATATAATGAACCCTTGTGATTCATTATTAGCTAATGCATTATCACTAAACCTAAAGCAAAAACCGAATACCCTCTCCTTCCCTTTGTGCCGATAGATTTTCATTCCCTAACCCTAGGGACGATCGTACAAGACTCAAAACCAAACGCATAGTGCCTTGTTAGTGTTCTTCGTGAAGATGTACTAGCATCATATTCTACGTGACGTGTATGTATGCAACGATAGAGATAACCTACTTTGGTTATTAGTGTTTCGATCCTAGTTGATTCAAGATTTAAGAACTTATTAATTGTCTTAGTAATTCAATTAACTAAATGTTAGTATTATTTATGTGGTTTACTTGTTTTCCATAATCATCAAGCTAGATCCAACCCGTTGCGTACTCATGGTGATTAATGGTTAATCTTGCTTGTCAGTTCCTAACATGAAGTTGGTTGCCTTAACACTAAGTTTATTGTAAAGAGATAAAGTTGAGTTGACGTTGTTAAATTATTTGTAAAAAGATAAAGCTGAGTTGACGTTGATATGAAAGTGATAACCGCGATGATAAGTCTTCTTTGTTACAGTTAGTTCATATCGATACAGATGGCAATACTAATAACTATTCAACCAATGAAGACGCACTACTAAAGTACTAACTATTCGCATTGATCACCCTACGGAATAAAAACACCAAAACTATTCCATTTATTTGGCACATTTGCACTTCATTTGACATTTCACATAATATTTTCTTTGGCATACAAAAATAGTAAAGGATTATTTTATTACTGTACAGAAATAGAAAGATCTAGCTATTGTTGGACTGTCAAAGAAGTTTCAACTTTAAGCCACTCAGAACTTGCCAAGTGCTCTAAAAAGGTCAATTTTATCATTAAATAATTATTTGGGGACCCATTTGCCAAAATGTCATGGGTAGCGGGGCCAATGTAAGAAACACAAAAACAAAAGATTTCAAAACTTTACACAGCTAGTACATTATGGGAAAGGTCATCCAACAAAAGTGTCATCTTCTACATCTTGTGACATTTGCATAAAGACAAATTGAAAAAGATATTAACAATCATCTTTTGAATATATTCAGATTTCTCTCGGTAAAAGTTTGGATAATGTTCAAGAAATACGAAGTATATCTTTTAACTATTAATTAACAAATCTAACATATGCAAAGATGAGAACGAGTATTCAATAGAATAAAATCACCAAGTAGCAAGTAACTATGAGTGTTAAAGTGTTAGATCTGATATTTTGTTGAATAGGCGCGGAACTAGCACACAGCTAGCGCAAAACGTGGGTAACAAAGTTTTTCACAAGCCTAGCTTTTTTTATTTTAGTGTTTTAGTATTTTTTAACGATAGTTTATTAAAAAGCTAACAAGATGCTAGAAAAGTTACAAAATATACATACAAGATGATGTCGGATCATCAATTCATTCGATCCACTTTGAATTCAATTTCCTACTACTATAACAAATCCAAGAATGACAGTGAACTTTGATTTCTTCCACAAGAGTGTCATTCCATGGCGGCTTTAGATTAAAGCAATCTCGATTTTTATATCTCCATGAAACCCAAAAGGTAGTTTGAATTACCACATCAAAGCCAGATAGTTTGATCCAGGTGACGTTTAATGTTCTCCGTAATACTTAAGGGCTTAGTTGAAGTATATAGTCTTTTTTGAACGGCAATTATGTTATTAAAAAAACATCTGAAGTTAAGACTTCTCACTAGTAAAAACACCAAGCAAACACCAACAAGCAACACCTAAAAGTAAATGACTAGCTAAAAAGACACCTAAAAAACCAAACACCTAAAAACCCCAACATACAACACCAACAAGAAAGAACTCGCACGCTGAAGTATATAGTGAAATAAGTAAAATTTAACCGTTGCAAAAAAATCGTAAAAACGATATGAGTTTGAAAGTTAATCAATAATTAAACGATTGAATTAGTGGATGATATTAACATATATAGTGAAGGACTGAAGGGCAAACAAGAAATTCACCCATGCTCTTTTTTAAGCCATTAAAAAGAATTGTGAACTCATTATATGCAGGTAGTCTCGTAGTTTTTGGTTGCCTTAGGCAATAACAACAAGGATTATTACGTAAAGAGAAATTGAATATAAAATTGAATTATATGACTAAAATATGTTTAATATTATACGTGTTTATATTTATATGCAAAACTAATAAAAATGTGAATCTTCTTAAATAGAGACCTTGTGTAACGGCACTTATTGCACACCTCCTCCAAGACTCCTCTAATTATATAGACTAGTTGATACACTTAGGAATTTTTTTCTCGTAATCTACAAGCAGATTTACATAGCAATACAATCATATAGAACGTTGCATATCATACACAATTAAACATAAAACCACACGACTCCCATACAAAAGTGAGGAGTATTTAATTTAGATGTAGACAATATTAGATGATAAGTAGCCTGTAGTTTAGGGTATTAGGGTTTTAACCATTATAAATAATGGTCATAATAATATTATCTACGGGTTTTATCGTGGTTTGAATGGCCCCGATCGCCGACTCAGGTGGCATTCTGTTGAGCCTTCTTTTGTACCACCAGTCAAAATTATCCATCTCTATCTCAAATATTCTATTAGAAAGAAGAATCCGTTTTATTCCCTAGTGGTCGAAAAAAAAAAAAAAAAAAAAAAAAAAAAAAAAAAAGGTTCGGTTATGGGCGAGGCAGGCGTAATTTTGGGGTTGTCATGACATTCAATTAGGATGAGAAAAGCAAGATGATTTAGCATTTTATGTACATGATACTACGAAAATCAAAGTTTGGTTTAATCTTTTATCTTTTATGATTTATTAATCTTTTACTTTTTATTATTTTTGTTGGTGTCGAATCCAGGTATCGATTAGAGACGATTTTGTTGGTGTCGAATCCAAGGTATCAATTCGAGAAGACTTTCGTTGGTGTCGAATCTAGGGTTCTTATTAAGACATTTGTTTGGGATCTTTGAATTATCCGTTTAGTTTGGTTATTGTTTTATTTTGCTTTATTAGTTTCTACTACTGATTCGAACTTTCCGATTTCGCATTTAAGCTGGAGGAGATAGATGATAAGTAGGCCAAAGTTTTATGGGTTTAGGGTATTAGGTTTTAAAATTTATAAATAATGGTCATAATAATATTATACCTGGGTTTTATCACACAATACATAACACAAGTATGCAATTGTCTCCTTCCTAAAATACGTACGTGTACACATGCATGTATGTACGTAGCTACACACACTACAGGCAAAAATATTAAAGATACATACAATATATCCACATAAACGCACATATCATACAAGTATGCACTTTCATAATATATATATATATATATATATATATATATATATATATATATATATATATATATATATATATATATATATATATATATATATATAATTAAGTAATATGTACACTGTTTACAAAGACTTAGTAGCACGAACAAGCTAACGCATATAAAATGTGTAACATACAAAGAGATGGGCATACATAAAAGATGGTAACTTTTATACCATAAAAAGAATGGTCACATGTGCAATTTAACGTACGATATGTAAATTGGTTATTGATACGACCCAGTTAGAGGTTGTATCGAGATAGAAAGACCACTTGACGGTATGGTAGCATTAAGAATATTTGGAAGAGAAAAGAACTATTTGTTTGACATAACTATTCTTTCATTCATTATAATGGTACTCAGTATTTATAACCTGATGATAACACTTAACCCAACAATGATAATGACAATGGGCAGCGACGACAAACATGACCTAACAATTAAGATAAATAAAGATAACTTGCCCACGACGGTGGCGTATCATTCCTCTCCTTCGAAATCACCTTGCCTCAAGGTGTTGTCTTGAAAACACTTTAATTAGGGATCCCATAATCTTCTTTGAATTACGGCCTCTATCTTTTTTCTTGTTTTCACTTGCTCGATCACGAAGTTGATTGAGCGGCGACATCTCAATTTCCAACCTATTATCAATCGACCGATTGGAGGCAATGCCTCTCTTGTACCTCACCTCTGATGAAAGCATCTTACGAGGCCACATCTTACACTCTCTCGTATGCGTCTAAATTCATCCTCAGATAACTCTTGGTTTGAAATAGTATCAATTGACACTATCTCTTTATTTTCTAAATTCGATACTTCAAGCATAATATTTATCACCAATTTTATACGATACATCCACCCTAGTCGTACCTACTACTTGTGCAAGCCTATACATATCATCCTTCTGATCACTCTCGGATATTCTAATTTGCACAATCGATCCAACTACATTTTCATTAAACTTTTTCCTATCTTCAATAAGATTCTCCATTTTATTATAATTATTATTGTTGAAAGAAGCGATCGTTGATCCTCAAACGTACTACATTGCACGGGCTAAGGGTAATGCTTCTCTCAAAGTTGTAGGATTCGACCTCAGCAGGTTCCCAAAGTTGTAGGTCCGTGAAGCGTGCTTCGTTTCACGAGCTAATGAAAAGCTTCACCTAAAGTTGTAGGGTTTAACCGTAAGAGTGCACATTGTAGAGCCGGTTTAAGTCCGGATATATAAAGCGATTTAAGTAAGTTTTAGAAATCCCCTTACTCGATTTATAAGTACCTCAAACTCACTTTGATATTCGGCCATGTGCCCATTTGCAAGAGCTTAGATAGCGCGTATTCGGCGTCACGATCGGCTGCCACCGAGTAGCATGAATAATACTCGGCGATTAATAACTCAAAAAAATGAATAGTACCGCGATGAACGATAACGTTGAATAGTGCCGATGAGCGATGGCGGTGAATAGTCTTAGATGAGCAGTTTTTTTTTTTTTTTTTTTTTTTTGAAACCCTAATCGTAAGCCTCTCAACGAGCTCTCGATAAAGCACCAATTGATACGACCCGGTTAGAGGTTGTATCGAGATAAAGCACCACTTCAATGGCGCGAGCTCTTTAAGAATATTTGAGAAGAAAAAGAACTATTTGTTTGACATAACTATGCTTTCATTCATTATAATGGCTCAGATTTATAACCTTACAATGATAACACTTAACCTAACAATGACAATGACAATGGGCTTAGCCGACACAAACATGACCTAACAATTAAGATAAATAAAGATAACTTAGCCTGACGGTGGCGTATCATTCAATTGATCACGACCTCTTGGGGTTGTATCGAGATCTGTTTGAAACGCGTGTCGAGCTCCTCGAGAAATAGAAGAGAATAACTATAGAATTGTTGATCTTAAACTTGATTGAATATCATAAATGATTACAAGAGTATTTATAAGACAAAGTAGGGTAAAACCTAATACCTTAATAGGCCATGGGCTCGGGCGGCGTATCATTCCTCACTCCTTCAAAACCACTTGCCTCTCGGTGTTGTCTTAAAACATTCTTAATTGACTTTCCTAAATAAATATGAAAACAATCCTAAACAAAGACACGTAAATAAAGATAGATTATATGACATAATCTTTATGCCATACGTTTGGACTTCTTGAGTCGTTTGGGTAGCTCGTCCTCCTGCAACATCGGCATAATCAGGGATCCCATAATCTTCTTTGAATTGTAGCCTTCGCCTTTTTCTTCTTTCGTATTCCTTTGCCTTGGACATAACACAACACCCTTCTTCCATCTTTTCACTTTCAACTCTTCTCGCGATATACCCACTTCAAAAAACAACCAAACTCTCTCCAAAACATCTCCACCCACAACAACATCTTCCACACTTTCTTTATTTTACGAAAATTCGTTAAACTCACTACGAACTTCCATGCTTTCCACATTACTCTCACCAATATCAAAACATCATTTGTAGCGCTACTAACCTCAACAACACCAATATCTTCAATAGCATCTAAGGACTCTTTAACCACATATGAAACTTCTTCACTTGGCCATGATAGAACGATATCTATTTTCTCTTCAATGTTCAAATTTTTCCCCGCAATTATCTCAAACGAGCCTCTATTATACGGTATGGAGCGCTTCTCTAAAAGTTGTGGCTAACCTTAAGAGTGTCAATTGTAGAAGCGGTTTAAGTCACGAGATATACATCGATTTAAGTAAAGATTCGAGATCTTCGTTACTTGATTTGCAAGAACCACAAACTCACTCTCGTATTCGCCACCGCACTCCATTTTGCAAGAGCTTAGAGAGTGCGTGTTCAGCGTCCCGATCACATCCGCTCGAAGCCATTAACATTAACTCGAAAAACAAAAACACAATTTTTTCCACGATGAGCAAGACCCGTGAGCAGAACGTCAGATAAACAATGCGCGTGAATAGTGATCGATGAACGATCACAAGTGAATAGTGGTCGATGAGCAGTTTTTTTTTTTTTTTTTTTTTTTTTTAATTGAACCCTAATTTGGTAGTCCTCTCAACGGCGACTCCGATAAGACCGATTGATACGACCTCAGTTGGGGGTTGTATCGTGATACTCTGACCACTTGAAGCCGCGTGTGCTTTTGAGAAATAGAGAGAATAACTATAAATTGTTGATCTTAAACTTGATTGAATATCATAAATGATTACAAGTATTTATAAGACAAAAGTAGGTAAAACCTGTCGTAATAAGTAGTAGAACAGGACCTGGCGTGTCGATTATGGATATAGTCGATAACTGTGCATGCATTATAAATAATACGTAGATGTGCTTATAGATAAAGTTACATGACTCTTCCATGGAGATTGGAGACGGAGACGAAGGTTCGATCTTTCTTTCAGTAGAATGGAGGTCCTTTCTATCTTTGGTAGAACCAAAAGCAATCTCTCTAACTTTGGTAAGAGTAAGGCTGACTATAGAAGACGATATTGAAAATTACTTTTTTACATGCATCATTACAATCTTGGTTTTCCGAATACTTGAGACGTTTATCTAAGCTTTATATATTTATATATAAATATCGTTCATAAAGATTAACTGAAACATGTCAAAACCGGAAAATATCCTTCACTTGCAGATATTTTTTTCATTTTGATTTTTGCATATAATGGTATTAAGCATGCATATACAACTTATATTCTAAAGTTATCTGAAATGTGTTTAACTTTCACTAGACAACGTACATAACATAAATGTATTGATGTTATTTAGTTGATAGAGCTAGAATCAAACAACAACATTATTTTCATAGTAACATGTATAAATATGTTAAATCATATCAACTATATATTTATATATAAACACTAAATTCTTAGTACAAACACTTTCTAATATAAATGATATGTAAACCAAACTTCAATTACTTGGACCCTACACGAAATCCATTGAATGGAAAGGCAACCAATAGCAAAGCAAACTCAGGGATGGAGTTCATAAATTGGCCAATGAAATGAAGATAAGGCATATATGTGGGACCTTCATGAACTACACAAGTGCATCAACCTTAACTTCTTTATAAATCTCTTCAATACTACCACACTGTTCTCTGTAAAAAGTGCAAACAGTGGGTCAGCCGCATTACTAAAAGCCTACAATCCCATCATACATTTCATCAACAATTTAATAATTCTTTCAACAAAAAGTTCCCACATTTGAGACCCCTACCAAATGGTCTCATCGGACAAAAAATTGGCCAACGTTGTAGGAGGTAAAACGGCTAGAGCTTGTGATAATTGCATAAGAAAGCGTGCTCGGTGGTATTGTGCTGCCGATGACGCTTTCTTATGCCAATCATGTGATGGTTCAGTTCATTCTGCGAACCCTTTGGCTCGCAGACATGAACGGGTTCGACTAAAAGTAGCTTCTTTAAAGCTATCATCTTTAGACAAACCCTCACCGCCACCATGGCATCATGGTTTCACTAAAAAACCAAGAACCCCACGTGGCGGGAACCATCACAAGCAAGCGTCTAAAAAGACGCCAAAATCTGAAGAAAGTAGCATGACTTTCAATCCACTTCACTTAGTTCCAGAGATAGGAAGTGATGAAGCCAGAAACGTGACAACAGAAGAACAACTTCTTTATCAAGTTCCGGTTTTTGATCCCTTTGCAGCCGAGCTTTGTCTTTCGGGTAACTCAAATGAGGTGGCAACACCCGTGAAGCAAACCGAGGTGACAACTCCTACAGATCATGCAGATCATAATCATGATATGCATGATCATGATCATTATCATGAAGATCACCAACATGGGTCCAAAGTTACGTTTGATTTGAATACTTTAAACGGCTTAATGCTTCCATCCGACATGGAACTTGCTGAATTTGCAGCTGATGTAGAGAGCTTATTAGGAAAAGGTCTGGACGATGAGTCGTTTGCTATAGACGGATTAGGGTTAATGAGTTGTCACGAAAAAGATTCGTGTGAGAGTTTAGAGAAAGTAAAGGTTGAACAAGATAATGATTGTGAAATGGTGGAGTGTGATATGGAGATGATGAGAGAGCCATTTCAGTTAAGTTTCGATTATGATTCGCCTTTATGGGAAGAAAAAGATGAAAAGATCGTGGTAGATGGTGATGAGCATGTGTGCATGGTGAAAGTGGATCAAGATGATCATGTTGATATTGATCATATCGAAAAATATGATGATGACGAAAAAAAGAAGAACAAAAGAATACTGAAGCTAGATTATGAACGAATAATTGCTGCTTGGGATGATCAAAGATCTCCATGGACCACTGGTGACCGGCCAGAATTCGATCTCGATGATTGTTGGCCTGTGTGCATGGTGAGTTTATTCTATCGTTTTCACCTTTCTACCATATATACCCACTTTTATCTTTCTTATAGTAACTTTTTCATATGAGCATATATTTTATGAACTGACGACTTTTTATTAGAAGCTAGCAAGAAGCTAGATAATAAAATGTTGGTATTTTTACCGGACAAAGAAGTACTCCGTAGAAAGTAATGATACAAAAAAGCACGCTACATGCATAAAAAGCATGTGTTTATGACTTTACTTTTCAGATATACGAGAGTTATTGTTAAGGAACACTTTATGCAACCATATACGGAGTAATTAAATTTTGTCAAACTTTATGCTCATATAATCAAACTTTCTATCAACTTACTCTTAGGTTTTGTTCAAGAAAATCAGATACGTGGTGTTACTTGATTACGGTTTAAGCGGATTAGATTAATTAACGTTTTAATTGTTTTGTTATCAGGGTGGATGTGGGATAATGCATCATCACCATCATCCTTATGGAGACACGGGGATGATTTCGGGGAATCCTGCAATGTTAGATGGAGGGAGAGAGGCAAGAGTCTCGAGATATAGAGAAAAGAGGCGAACTAGGTTGTTTTCGAAGAAAATAAGGTATGAGGTACGGAAGCTTAATGCGGAGAAGAGGCCTAGAATGAAAGGAAGATTTGTGAAGAGAGCATCTTCTTTGGGTTTTCCTTTGCTTAGCAAGTAATTAACATATAACATATCTTTCTAACAGTACATCCATCTTAAAGTTTTGTACAGTAATTAAGGTAAGCTCTATGCTTAATTAGGTTTCCCTAATTAAGAATGTTCATAAACGTTCAATAATGAATAGAATAGGAGAATCGTGTTTTGCAATGTGTTTCATGATGATGACATGCATTTTGCTCAAGTGGTTTTTGTAAAAGAGACGAGCTGAGTCAAGTTTACAGCGGTACGTGAATTGTAATTAAATTGGATCACGTAAGCTTAATTTAATCTGATGCAGTCTAGTGATATTATATACCACTTCGATCCTTCTTGGTACACTATGTACTCTCCACATCCGTGGGTTTTTAGTAATCATATACGACGCACTTTGCCCTCTTTCCATCGTTCGACAACCGTTAATTGCTCCTTGCCTCCTAATTACTGTACTGAATTTTACACTATAATGATATGATGGTCATAAGGTACCATAATCGTGTGATCATAGTTTGGAAACAAAACCTACGTAAACGTGTCCAGATCTAAGATGTGTTTGACCGTAATCTTCAGCAATCTAGCTCCCTACTACGAGATCCGCTTGATTCTATAAGTACTTAATTGACTCTACACTTGATGAGTCATGACAAACATCCAGCGTGAAACCTAATGCCAATTAGTTGATATAAATAGAATTTACTAGAGTGGAAACGAGCCGAGCCCGAGCCTATTAGAGCTCGAGTTCGGTTCGTTCAAGTTTAATAAAGCTCGAGGTTGGCTCGGTTCAAGCCTTGTTTTTCAGGCTCGAGTTGACATGATATATTATAAAGCTACTGCTCTACTGTTTTCAATGTCAAGTGAAAATCAAAGCTTCTTGGGCTCGAACATGAAGACATCTATTTTGAGCTCGTTAATAAGCCTATTATTAAGCTCATTAGACTATGTTTATTGGGAGGGTTGCCAACCCAACCTAATAAAAATACATAGATATATATTACTTTTATAATCTTGTATACAATTTGCATCAACAATCTAAATCACTTGGCAACCCAAGGTCACCAACCCACAACTTGCAATCTAGTGGCTACTTTTTTTTTTTTTTAATATTTAATATTTAGTATTTTATATTATTAAGAGGTTGAGTTGTTGATAAATGGTAAAAAAAATATAGATTGGTTGTATGTGTTGGTTGTTTAGGTAGAAGAAAGAGAAAATAATATTTTATTAAAAGATTGAGTTTTAATAGATTGCTGATAAAGATAGTCTTAATAAGCTCATATATAATACAGATGCATAACGTATTATATATATTTAATTTTTAAAATATTCTAGTGTCGTGTGAAATTTCGATTGGGTTCTGAGCCTCAAATGTTCTTAACACAACAAACTATATATATATATATAGGACTAGGATCTTCTAATGTTTAAAATGAACATGATGGGTCATATTAAGTTTGTTGTGAGTGGGAAAGAAAAAGTAAAATATTATTGGGACATTTGCATTATTTTAAATCAAATATTCACTCACAACAAACTAATGTGACCCATCGTGCTCATTTTAAACATTAGAGGATCCTACCATCCATATATATATATATATATATATATATATATATATATATATGAGCTTTCTTTTCGAACTCATATTAATCGAGAAGCGTCGAACTCCTCTAAAATCAATCAAAACTTTATAATATCAACGGGTTTTATTAAATTAAAAGAGTATATGAGTAAAAATACACTTTTTTAATGTGATACCAAAGATAAAGACTAAATATATGAAAGTCCAATCGAAGTTCTGTATATATTGCGAAAAATAAGTATGAAACAGTTGGCTTGAGAATAAAATGAAATTACTTTATCATCTTCTCTGTTTTAAAAAATGTGATATCATCTTTCATTTATTTACATTAATGTCATGGTGTTTTATAGCTATCAATCAAGTATTTGAGCGCTAAGATAGGTTACATAGCTTCGCACTTATATAAGTTACGAAAAGAAGTTACACTATATATATATATATATATATATATATATATATATATATATATATATATATATATATATATATATATATATATATATATATATATATATAATATGTATGTCGTTTAGAACTGCGAGCTTAATCGAGCTTTGTATATAAAGCTCGAGCTCGATTAACAAATGAAATGAATTGGCTCGAGTTGAGCTTCGTTTAAGCTCGGATCATACGAGATCCCAAGCTTTTCACGAACAACTCAGCTTATTTCTAGCCCTAGAAATTACCTTTCAAATGAATATACTCCAAAAACTTATTATGGTCGTGCATGCATTTGAAAAACAATCTTCAAAGTGGCCTATTAGTCTTCTAAGGGGTTGTTTACTAAATTAAAGGGTTTAAAGACATGTCTAGATTAGCCACTTAATTTTGTGTGTGTGTTGTGTGTATGTGTGTGTGTGTGAGAGAGAGAGAGAGGTTTTTGTTGTCCTCTTCAATAAGATGATACAAGGATTTGGGGTTACTTATTAAGTGGAAAATAAACACCCGCTAAGTCTTATAAGAGATCCACCATATGTAGATCAAATTCACCTCCTTAGGTGAACATCTTGGGCAATGAAAGTTCTAAAATTGCCACACGAATTTCAGTTAAGCCTTATAAGCCATGTACATTGGAGCAAAGAAGGCTCGACTTCCCTGAGTAACTTGAACATGGATCCTTCTATGTTTATCCGTTTATGCATGCATTTGAAAGAACCATTTTCTCTAAACAACCATTTAAAATGAAATTCTAAATCTCACAATACTTAAACATGTATATACACACATAAAAGAACCTATATGTATACGCATTTATCCAAGTTCAAGCAAATTATTTACATATTCTAGAGTTATATAGATGGTCATCTTGTTGTCCAAAGTTATGGCTTATGTTTAGCTTTAGTTAGCCTAAATAATGGTTATAATTATATGCATAGTACTAGTTATAAAACCTGTACACGCGCGTGAATTTGACATAAGTCTTTTTATCTTATTATGTTAGCATTTATGTTATTAAAATTGTTTTGTTTATGAATAAGTTTAAAATGTTACACCAATGATGGCTTGTGATAAATAATGTTTGTTTGATTGGGATCGAGTTAGATACAATAATCACAAAACAAATGGACAAAATTTTGAAATTTACTTATAGAAGTCAGCTACATTGCCACTCATGACACATTAACAACCTAAAATTTTGATGTAGCAAAAGCTTTAGGTATGGTTACATACTTCACAATCTTTAACCTCTAGCTTTACTAATCTTAAAATATACATTTTGAGGCAATGCAATCTTTAAAATATACTTCTCATATCTTTAGCATTCTAAAATAAACGAATTATTGTAATGCTTGAAGAAATTCTTGCAAGGCTATAAATAGCGCGAGGCGTGGCGTGGCGGCATGATCAAACCTCATGCCTTTGCAACCAAGGCGAAGCTTTTGCGTTTATAAGGCGTGACATAAGTCTGCACAAAATAAGAAAATAATTATATATTTATATCATATTTCATATATATCTAGTTTACAAAAAAATATGGCATAAAGCGGCGTGACGGCATGTCATGGCGGCATGACCAAGCCTCACGCCATTGCGAGGCTTTTGCGAAGCTTTTACGGGGCCTTTATGAGCCTTTTAAAACCATTTATTCTTGTTCCATATCTCCTATTGTTTTCTTGTCTTGTTTGTCTAAGCTATAAGAAGGCATTATTAAGAAGTTGTCAACAACCTCCTCTTCTTTAACTTGACCTGAAAAACATATCATAAATGAATTTATGTTCAAGTTGCATGATTGGGAAAATACGCAGGGGGGATTTGGTAAAGCATGGGCTTGTAATATTTATGAACCAATTTGGTGGGGGTATATATAGGTTCAAGATCGATAGATTCAAAAAGATTTTAGGCTAGTTCACGGGTTTTGATGTAATTATTTTTAAGTTTAAATGAATTTATGTTGAAGTTGCATGATTGGGAAAATACGCAAGGGATTTGGTGAAGCATGGGCTTGTAATATCTATGAACCAATATATATAGGTTCAAGATCGATAGATTGAAACTGATTTTAGGCTGGTTCAGGGGTTTTGATGTGATTATTTTTAACTTTAAAAGTAAGGTAGTATATTGAAATTACTATATAAAACATACAACTAAAAAAAAAAAAAAAAAATCTTGATTCCATATGTTATATTGTTCAAAGGAAGTGTTGTAAGTAATTCATGTACATCAATACAAACTAAGAACAATTGTTGCTCTAATTTCATTTATCTACTTTCCATTCAAGTGAGTTTCAATTAAAGTTGTTAGGAATTGGAAGTTCCATGTTAAAGTGTCGATCACCCTAATTATGGTCTAGCATATGTTAGCTCGTAGACGTGTCGTTATTTATGTTATCTAGTAGTTAATTAGTTAGTTTGTAGCGTAGTTTAGTTTAGTGTAACGCCGTGGAGGAAGGACGGGTCTTTACCCACTGTATGCCTGATCCACAGCCCGTCAGGAGGGCGTATTATGTAAAACTATAAATACCCTTTACCTCCCAAGATAGAGGGTTGGACCTTTCATTCTAATCTAACCTTTTCTCTTTTGTTTTCTTTCTCTCTCTAGAAAGGCTCTCATCTTCCACTTTCTCTCTCTAGACTCTTATTCATACGTCCCATATTTATGCTTGTTTATGTGTTTATGAAAACCAATATGTAACAATTGGTATCAAAGCCAGGTTTTTTCAAAAATACCAAAAATATGAAAATACCAAAAATATGAAATATGATATAAATATATAAATATATAAATATATAAATATATAAATATGAAAAATTTGAAAATCGAAAATACCAAAAATATGTTTTTAAGACATGTCTTCGGTATCGATAACATCTATGGTCTTAGAAATGTCATTCAACAATGGCACGGGACCATAGATGAAGTTCGAGCGAAGGTGTAAATATTTTTGTCAAAACATGTCACATATCAAATGGCTTACAGTGATTTGGGGCGAACCCGCGCTTCAAAAATGGCTTACGATTATTTCGAATGGCTTGCGCTTATTTCGATCGTAACCCGCGCTAAAACCATGGTTTGCTATTATTTCGATAGCAACCCGATCTTCAAGAAAGGAAAGTGTTGCACTAAAACAATTTTCATAAATTTCGTGCACTTATCCTAAAACAAAATGAGGAAAGTATGTCGAAGGACTGCTGTTCCTACTCAAATATTTTTCCGTCTAAAATTCTTCAGAAAAATATTTGTTTTAACAAAATGGTGGTTAATGAGTTGCAAAATCAATCGGTTTCATAAGTTTTATAAATTTGCAAAACTCAATCAATGACTTCAGCGCTTTTAAAACTTTTCAGAGAAAGAGTCATTGATTGAGGGGGAGAATGTTTTTCAAATTTACATCATCTAACGGGCTTTCTTAATCATCCTACGTGCTTATCTGATAAATATAATTGCCTATGTTGAAGGACTAGGTTTCTAGGATGTGATTGTTAGGATTAGATGATTATAGATTGATAAACACATTAATCCCATGCTTTATATGATCTGATTGATATGTTGAATTGACTGTTATTAGTCGATTGCTGTTTGGGTGATGTCGACCACCATATATCTATCTGTGTTCACTAACGTATGCAGATAACATGGTTTAAAAGAATGTTCCCGATCCGGATCCCACAATTGAAGATGATTGGATGCCAAAAGGAAAGGGTAACTATATCTTGGGTTGACAAATGAAGAAACGGAGCTTAATTTGACTTCTATGGAGAGTTGGCATAAATGCAACGTAAGAGGTCTCACTGCATCAGCAGATGGTTTTCTTCATCATCAAATGAAGAAACGGAGCTTAATTGGACCTTTATGAAGAGTTGGCATGACAAATGCAACGTCAGAAGTCTCACTACTTTAGAAGATGGTTTTCTTCCAAACCTACAATAATATCAATGATGTACTCAACCACCTAACGATCTTGTGCAGGGAAAAGTAGTAATGATACCATTTTTTAAAAACAAATTTTAAATAATATTGTTTTGAAAAATGAAAAAATATTGGTTTTGAAAATAAATTGGACTTAATTTTGAAAATCACCGGACTTCATTTTATCAAAACTTAAGTCACTCAATCATCGACTACGGTCATCGATTGAGGGGGAGAGTGATTTAAAATAAGATATTTTCAAACGATATTTCTTCATAAAAAGTCCGGTTTGTACAAAAACAAAGTGGTGATCTAAAGATTTAATGTTATGTCATGGTATGATTTTCTTTAAAACTTAAAGATCTTACAAAATGAAATTTTTTCTGTTTTTGTTTGATTGTGAAATTGTTTTATTTTACTTAAAGATCTCTTAAAAACTATCATACCTGAGACTAACAATCTTTAATGTCTTAAATTGATCCTTATCAGTCATTTTTCAAAATTAAATGTTGCCACGTCTTTCCTCAAAATTTTCTAAATGAATTTAAATCAATCGGGATCCAAAATCTCAATTGGTTTGAAATTTTTGATAGGGGGAGAGATCGTGATTTAAATCTCTAATCGGTTTTAAAGGGTGATTGTTTCAAAGCACTCCTTCCTTCATGTGTCAAACGATTTTGAAATACATAATGCACATGATTGTGGAGGAGCATTTAACCAAAACCGTAAGAGTATTTAAACAAGGCCACATTTTCTCACATGTTTTGAAACCTTATTAAATCACTTGGGATCCAAAATCTCAAAGGGTTTGATATTTTGATCGGGGAGAATTTGTGATTTAATAATGAAACTTGATTAAAGATGATCATTTTGATTCAAATGTGCATACCGCTTCTCCCATATGTGCTAAACGCTTTCAATCTCGAAGCACATATTGAGGGGGGCATTTCAAAGGAAAACAAACTTTCAAGGTACAAAAGATTCTATGTTTTAATATAAAGTACCTTGATTGATTTTCTAATGGCTTCTTAATGGCTCTTGTGATCGTGAATATACTTCAAAAATAACTCTTTCCTCTATGTGATAAAATAACTTTCAAATATCCTATGCACATATTGAGGGGGAGAATTTACCAAAGAAAATCAAATGGCTTTTTCCAAGGAAATTGTGATCAAGAATATATTTCAAAGAACTCTTGCCTCCATGTGCGAAAAAATTTCAAATTCATATGCACATGTTAAGGGGGAGCATTTCTAAATGATCAAAACAATTAAGGTACAAAATGCTTTGATTTTATATCACAAGTACCTTGATTGATTTTCCAAATGATTTTTCAATTGGTTTCGTGAAGGAATGAACTGTACCAAAAAACCGACCATTTTACTTTATGTATGGAGTTATAAGGATGGTGAGGTTAGGTATTCGTTCCCACGATCCCGCCAGAACCGGAGGGATCTACCCAGGGACAATCCACTAGATAGTGTAGAGTCCTTAGGTATGATGAAAAAAGGAGAACAAGGAGAAATGGGAAGAGTGCGGATGAGATAGAGCTAGAACATGAATAAACCCAACAAGGTTCTACTAATGAAGTCTCGGTAAGACCAAGGGGTTGAAGAATGAAAAGAATTGAATGTGAAAAAGGGTGAAAAGAAATAGACCTCCATCAATTCAACCTTAGGCGTAAACCGGTTCAATACATATGCTACGGTGTCTACTAAGGTAACACTGGTATTGAAGACAAGACGTCATGTACCCAAAGGACGACCGCACCTAACTTCCCAAGCTACTTTAGGAATTAGAAATTCCATATTTCAAACACAAAAGTATCTAAAGAGTCGGTCACCATCAAGTATATGTAATCGAAAATTGATCTTTCTTATAAAACCTTCGTCAGATTGCAAAATTCTTTCTTCTAAGCTCGTTGTTTTTTGCTAGTCGCCCATAGTTATACATTCTACTAAGTTCCCCAAGTAGTATTTAGTTAAGTATATGTAATCACCGTGGAGGACACCGTGGAGGACGGACGTCTTTACCCACCGTATGCCCGATCCACACCCAAAGTGTGGCGATTTATGTAAGACTATAAATACTCTCTACCTCCCAAGGTAGAGAGTTGAGCTCATAATAATATCTTTCACTTTCTCTCACTAAGTTCCCTAAACCTCTAACTTTCTCTCTAGAATTCCATCTATATGCTACTTTGTGTTATGGTTTGATGTGTATGTGAAAAGTTATATCTCACAATTGGTATCAAGAGCCATGGTTAGATCATATCTTGCACATCTTTGGATTTATAGTGGTTTTAGGTGGTTTTGAGTTTGAATAAGTTTAGTGGTTTTGCATCATTTGGGTGATTTCTTGTGTTAAAGTTTGAATTTTGTTGGTACTTTTATGTTTAGAATCATCACAAGTGTTTAGGTTTTCATTTGGTAAGCTTGAATCATCTTGGTTGGGTTGTTTTGGATTGAAAAGTGATGTTTATATGGTTTTTCAAGCTAGCGACTTAGCTCACGGAGTGTTTTCTTGGTAGCGACTTGCTTCACATTTTGTAGCGACTTACGTTGTTGGAGCTAGCGAGTTAGATCTAGCGAGTTAAAGTACAAGTAGTGGACTCTCCACCACGAGTAGCGACTTGTGGTAGCGACTTGGTCTCAGAGCGAGTTGCTCTTTAGCGACTTGTATCTCTAGCGACTTGTGTAGCAATTGTCGCCAAAATTTGGCTAGCGACTTGGTCTCAGAGCGAGTTACTACTTAGCGACTTGCTTTCTGTCTAGCGACTTGGGATTCTAGCGACTTGGTTGTCTAGCGAATTAATTGTTAGCGACTTAGTGCATTTGTTTCTAGCGACTTAGTGCATTTGTTTCTAGCGACTTAGTGCATTATCATCTAGCGACTTGAGTGATTGTTTACGGTTTTCTCTTGATTTAGTAAAATCCGTGAAAGAATCTATTTCCGGTTTAATCATAGAGTTATAAAATCCCGTATAACTGTTAACATGTCTACCAACGTCCCTACCGCCATCTCCATCTGCTGTCGAGGATGTACAAGCAATGGCTCGAGATACTCGCCCACCCATGCTTGACAGAATCGACTACGATTCTTGGGCTCAACGAATCGATTGTATTGCCTTGTAAAGGAAAATGGTGTCAATATTCTCAAATCCATTGATGAAGGACCATATCGAGTTGAGACGACTAGAGACATACTTGATACTAATGAAGATGGTACTCTGCTTACGGAATGGACGGACCTAAGATGTATGATGAGCTTGATGATAAGGAGAAAAGAGATTCGATGCGTATATCGTGGCTTCAAACATTGTTCTTCAAGGTCTTCCTAAAGACATCTACAAGTCGATCAATCATAACACCGATGCAAAGGCGCTTTGGGATAATGTTAAGATGCTTCTCTCGTGTTCGAATTAACTATGGAAGACAGAGAATCCCAACTCTATGACGAATTTGAGCACTTCAAGATGAAACCGATGAGAGTGTCTATGAGTACTATGTGAGATTTCATAAGTTAGTGAATGACATGAGAAACATCAAGATGACTATGCCTAACATTCATTGAACTCTAAATTTGTAAACAATATGAATCCCGAATGGCACAAGTTTGTCACCTGTGAAACTCACTAAAGGATTGAAGGATACAAACTATGAGCAACTCTATGCCTTCCTCCTTCAAAATGAGAGACATGCCATGTTTGAAAAGAGGATTCTTGATCGCCAAAGGTCGTGGAGAAACAAGGTCTACAAATGATTCAACCGCCTTCTTCACGATGATGGGACTTCCAACAATGCTTCTCAAGTTGCACCCATGAATAATGATAATCACAAACCCATTTCGATCCAAGGTTCAAGCAACTCGATGCAAATGCCGTCATGGAACATTTCATCACTCAACTAACACTCATGGTTAAAGAGAACAGACACTTTCACCTCACACCAACAAACTCCACACCGTAATGAGATCCGAACCGCCTCCAATCTTCACAACCATGCTTTGATAAGAGATGGGAAAATTATGGGCAACCAGCCTCAGAAAGACAGATGATCGAGAAGAGGTGGAGCTGGGAGAGGTTATGTTGGCAACCGTAATCGAGGAAGAAATGGTAACCAAGGTCAAGCTAAGCCAATCAAATGCTATAACTGGTGGTGAAGGACACATTGCAAGGAACCGCACATCTCCAAAGCGCCCACGAATCGCCGATTACTTCGTAGATAAGATGTTGCCGCACAAGCTCGGGACAATGGTGCTGCGTTGGATGAAGAGGAATTGTTGCTTCTTCCGAGGGCAATGCCAAGACCTATGATGCGATGTGGATGAGCAACCTATTCGGAGATAGGTCACAATCATCGAATGCCTTTCAAGTCGCCGATCGTGATGCATACGACTGATGTAGATGATGGACCCATCGCACACACAATCTTTATGGCTAGCATCTCTCCAATGGTTTCTCCCAAGATCTCTTCTTCACCACAAGTGGCCCATCCAAGGACAAACTCATCTCGAGGTATTAAAACTATACGATGAAGTCGATGTGCAATGATGCATGACAAAGTACAATCAATCAAACTATTGAATCAAATGTTGAAAATATGGGTAATAACAATATTGTCCCATACGATCAATACGTGAAACAAAGTGAAAGTGAAGTTGTACCAAGTGATGCATCTTCTGCATCAATAATGACTATGTCTTTGATGAATACACCGCATGTGCTCCCGATGATTCCATAATTTCGAACTAAATGCCTATAAGGAACGTGTTGCTATTTATGAACAACGTGCAAAATTTGAGTTGACCACTCGTGAGCGTGAAATGGATGTCCAAGTGAGTACAAGAATTAGAAAAGTAAGTTTAGAGAAGAAGTATTGAAACAAGAATTAAATTCCTTGCAAGAAAAACTTTCTAAAACAAATTAAACAAAACAAGAACTTCAAGAAAATGTGAAAATGCTTAAGCAAGAATTTAATGCAAAGGAATCAAAACTCTTGAGAGATTTTTCTAATCGAAAACTTTGAAAACAAACTTGAAAACAAGTTGTACATACAAGGAAACACCATTCGATCGCTCACATGGTCACCAAACATCGTGTCTTAAGCGATAAGCATAGCATTCCCTTGTTGAGGAACCAAATCCAGAGGTAATTAAAAGGCTAGAAATGCTCATAAGGTGCTTTATGATGGTGATGAAATCCTTAAGCCTAGGCGTAAACCTAGTTGCGTTGAGTGCACCGAGGAAGATAAGAAATCAAATGAAATCACTAGGAAAAGATGAATAAAAACAAAATGATCCTAAATGCAAAGAGAAAACATAATTATCGCTCCTCATGATTACAAGAAGGAAAACTGGATTTCCTTGAACAAGTTTAAGCCTCGAGACATTGTTGACTCCGAACAAGTCTTCGGAAAAGGATTTAGATAAACGAAAGCGGAAAATATTGTTGAAACCAACCTCCCTTTGAAAATGCCTAGAGCAACTGTGTATCCTCCTAATACACCAATGCATCTTGTACCTAGAAAATTGCCACTAAAAGCAAGACATTAATTAGCCAATACGTGATATTTCAACTATTTGTTGATTTTGAGAAAACTTGCAAGAAAAGGATCACACCCATGGTATAATCAAGGAGAAAGGGTTTTGAACAAATGAAAGAATGTTATTTGATCGAGGTCATGCCCTTCTTTAAACTTCTAAAAGATCACTTTGAGAGTCTTAAAAGGGATAGAAACCGATATTAAGGGAATGGAAAAGGAATTTGATGCAATGGTTGTTGAAGTTAGTGACTATGAGCGCAATCAAATATAATGAGATTGAGAGAAAGAACTTGCATACATTAAATGAGAATCTTATTATCGAATGTGTTGCTCAAGATGTGTTTTTCACCGCTCAAATTGCTCTATTAATGCTTCCAAATTTCATGAATTATCTGTGGCCTGAAAGTCTCCCATGATCGTGTCATTGAGCTTGAAAAACTAATTCTAAACTAAATGAGAAAATTGAATCGGATGATCACGACAATTTCGTTAAACATTTTCTAAACTAGAAGTTGAGCATTTTAATTTACAACTAAAATATCAACATCTTAAAGAAAATGTCAAAACTTCAAATGTCAAGACATCTTCGGATGCTCCGAGTTTGATGCGCTTTTCAAATTAACAAACGTGATGAATAGATTCAAGCTCGGCAACACGATCGAAAGTTGAAAGCCCAAATCTCTCAATTAAAGGGTCAAACAAACAATATGACAGCTCCCAAATGCCTCCTTCTTTAGATTCTCGAATTCTCAAACGTTTCATCTTCAAAACCTAGTAAATGCTTTACAAAAGGAAAACGAAAGTTTTCTAGAAGAAAATGAAAAGGTTAAACGTCACTTCAATGAGTTGTTTGAATCAATTAAAGTCACTCGTAACAAAAACAACGAACAAATAACTTCATTGCAAAAGGAAATTGAGAATCAAGAGTCGTAAAAGGGAAAATGCCAATGATCAATGGGGAGAATGTTGTATCTAAGGCTCACTCGTAATAAATATGCTTTATCCGTGACATATGTCCCCTCATCTAAGGAACAACAAACTTGCCATTCAAACATATTTCTCATCCCTTAAGGATTGCTTAGAATGCCTGCGTGAGATTGTTGAAGAGGATAAGCTAGAGAAACCTCATGATAATGCAATTAGACATGCATGCTTATATGCCAAACGATCTCAAGAAATCTTAGAATGCTTGATCACAATATGCCCAAAGTCTTTAGGTGAGAGAGTTAATCCTTTGATTCCATGCTCAATGCCTAATGCCAAGTATGATATGCACTCGATTCCCAATGTTTTGAATGTGAACCGTAGTGTGTCGTTAAAGGGTCGATTCTAGATCCGTCAATGCTAAGAAAGAGAACTCAAGCGTGCCTTCTAGGAGTACAAATCTCAAGACTCTAGTTTTAAGAGTGTGAACCGTAGTACACCGCATGTAGTTCGATCCCAAAGACATCTAAACAGTGGTGCAAAGAGTAGTAAAACAAACTAATGTTCCCATTCCCTACAGAGTAATCGGTGACATTAAAGGGAGCAGTCAAAGTCTCAAGACAATACAAGGAATGATAGGACCTCGCAAGCTAAGAATGTGCACCGGAAAAGAGTAGAAGAACAATCTAGGAACTTTAAGCTTGAATTGAATAAAACGAATCGTGTTGATTCTAGTATTAGCCATAGGCGCATCGTAATTAATTCAATTCGATACTATTTGCAAACCTTGTACTCGATGATCGCTTGAATTCGCTTTCTAATCATGAATGTGGTGTCAATGTTTTGCCTAATGATGTTAATTGTCCGCTTAATATTGTTAATGCTAAAATTCATGCTAAAAAGGCTAAAAGGCAAAAGCGAAAGAAAGTTAGAAAACAATGGAAACCCACAGAAGAACATTCAGAAATAGGTTTTATTGGATACCGTTGGTCATAAGACCAATCGATAATGCCCACTAGAAAATGGATGCCTACCGGTAGAACTATTCCTTAAGAAGTGGTCACACCGTAAATGTGGCTAATATGCACACTAGTATTGCATCTATTCACAATGATTCCATTACCTCACCGTCTCGATATGAATGCTTCTATTTCGATGTGGGTGTTCCAACTGCTGCTACTAACCATATGGAACCCATTCTTGCATGGGGATCCCAATTATCCGCTTATCCATTCTTGTCTCATGTTCAACCGCAGATCGCTCAAATCGCTCGTGGTACCGGACTCAGTCGCTCCAAGCATATGACCGAGACCGGTCACGGCTCATGAACTTCGTGAGCAAATTCAT